>JBBMOE010000008.1:12136515-12155032 GCA_037975065.1 Chaetodon trifasciatus
GTGTGTGTATTTGTACATGCACGTGTATCAGCGTCACTGACATGTGGGTGTGTGTACATGTTCATCAACCCCTGTGTGGTTTGGGGGTAATGAGAGTAGGAAAAGATATCAGTTTCCTCTTGCTAAACTTAGATGAAGCTAAGAGGGAAGCATTGAGATGAGGAAGGTCACCAAGGCCATTTGAGCTGAAAGTGGCATCAAAACAAACTGCTGATACATCACCACTGTACAGTTAAATGTTTCCCAGGGAATAAATTATACACTAGCAGACTGTATGAAAGGCTTCATGGTTGATGAAACCATGCACAAAATGTAAACATTGGGCCACATTAATAAAGAAGAGCAATCAAACATACTTGTGGTATGGACTAACAGAGAGTTTTGCTTTATGTTGTCCAGGTTTTGTGAAGTCTTGCAGAGATTTCTGCAGGCACCAGCGAAAACCATGGGGGGGTTGTTTCCCAGGATCTTTCAGAGATGTCGCTGTGAATCATACACTGAATATAATGTGCAAAGAAATGACACATGCTTACTGGTTCAAAATTCTTTGTCAGGAGAGAAAATCTAATCAAAAGTTCATGTGGGTCTGCATGTTTTTTGTTCCAGTCTGTTCTGATGGATGCACCTCGGTGTACCTGTTGGCGAGCAGGGAGTGATAAGAGTCTGTTGCTGTACATACAGACTGTGTTTCGCGAAAGGCTGAAATCATTGGTGGCTATCAGCGTGTAGGCATTAGACTGTGATTCATCTCGCAGTTGGCGTGGTAAAAGGCTGCAAAGGGGCCTGCATGCACTGTATGAGTCAAACAGCAGCTCTGTAACAGATGATCAGTCTGTCACCATGCCCCCTAATGCAGGTTAGAGAAACAGGAAAAACAACACAGACTCGGATGAAGCCTGTGTAGTGAGGCCTGAAGGCATTGTGCTGTTCCTTGCTAAACAGAAATATGACAAGTTAATAGAAAAACTAGACTGTACGTCTCCACCTGCCAGTCGAGTTACATTTACATTCATGTCTGTCTAGACTCATAATAAATGAAGTGAAGGCTTTGAAGAAATTTAACAGAAGGTATTAAATGTGTTTTTTGAAATGGAAGTTCTCTCTATACTGACATGTATAATTACAGCGAATGGGAAACATGCTGTCTTCTTAGAGACTATTTGTCCAGGGGAGTTCAGAGGACTGATACACAGCTTCATCACATGGTGCAGCGACAATCACCTGAAGATCAATATCAGCTTGTGGTGGAACTAAAATGCTTCAGTTCTGGATGAGGCTGCAGAGAAGTGACAAACTGTAAAATGTGGACGCTTCACACACATCTTCAACCCGGCAGCACAGAAGATCTAAACAGTCAGCACAGTTTGAAGATGGACACCAAAGATTAGATTCACCAATTCAGGATCCAACCAAATGTGAAATATGGTCACAATCTGCCTTCTGTTCCTGAGTTATGGTGCTAAATAATGGCCAGAAAAGTGTTTCTGCAGAACATTATGATGTCACGGTGAAGCTGACCTTTCACCTTTTGCATATAAAATGTCATCACTTCATCATTTTCTCCTGGGAGACATTTGTGTGAAATTTTGCCAGATGTAATGTCATTCTCTCCAGAGTTTCTTGAGATATCACGTTCACAAGAATGGGCCGAATGGACGGACGGCTCACTGGCTGCAGAGGCATAAAAATTCATTCAGGGTTCACATGAGCAACAATTGACAAAGCTGTAGATATAGATTAAGTTTAAAGTCTACTTTTTACATCCCTTTTCCTTCAGTGCACCATAACAGTGAAAACAAATGCACAAACACTGCTGTATGATTGATTCTGCCTGTCTTTTTCTGCCGATAATGATCAAACTGTGAACTTTGTGTGGCAATAAAGTCTCCTCAGCTCCACAACTGTTGACACTAATGTAAAGCAGCAGGGAGTTGTGGCCCAGAGGGCAAAACCTGGCTGTTTTTGTCAGAGAGAGGAGGGAGCTGAGAGGGGAGCGCAGGTTAATCAGGTGTGACTCAGACTATAAACACATTTTCACCAAAGGGATTCAAAATGGAGCAGAGACTTGTGATTAGAGACGTGTGCAGCAGACAGTATCATGTGTAGGTTCAATGTGTTACAGGCTGTTTACCTGGAAGACTGCCTGGGATGATTTACTGCTTCTGAGCAGACTTGTTTTTCAGTTTCAGAGGGACTATAGAAAAACACACTACTTTAAATATTGCTGTTGGAATTTCATCCCAGTTTAACACCAAGTGATTACAACAGCCATAGAGGGAACATGATTTCACCATAAACCCACAAGCCTTTACTTCCAAACTTCGGCCTGGCCCAGCTGGACCTCTCCCTCCCTTGTTTTCCTCTTCACTACATTCCTTCTTCCTGTTTCTGGGTGTTTCTGTGGAGGACTGTTGCCCCAGTATGGAAGTAGAGGAAGAAAGAAAACTTTTCAGGAAGGAAATATCAGCCCTATATTTATCCAGAGCAAGAGAGAAAATATTAGAAAGAGATGGTTTACACAGACGGAAGAGGGGGAAGTGTGTTGCTCAATTTTGTCGACCATGTTGGTGGCACAGCTACAGATAGAGTAGGTGTGAGCAGAGAGAGAGAGGGAGCATGGTAAGTATGCGTGAGTAAAACAGCGTCATCCAGCAAGCAGGCGGACCCCGTCAGGCTGTGGGTGTTGCTGGGGGCGGGGCTTGGCCCCTGCAATTGACAGATTAAAGCGGCAGAGGCGTGGCTTGTCCTTGCAGACAGAGAAGCACGTGGCCAGGCCCGTCTGCACGAGGGAGCAGCAACAAAGACCAGCCAGTCTGGAGAACAGAACAGAACACAGGACATCTGCTGCACACACATGTACACACACACTCTCTCTTTCCCACACACATGCACACACTCACATGCAGGGGTTCACATTTGTTTGCCGCACGCAGGCGTGCACTTGTACATGGAGTCTCATATATCAGCTGCAAAAGGACAAACCCTCCCACAGCAGCATGTAAATGTTAAATGACAACTAACAGCAACAGGAGTACATTGTTATAGGCATATGCACCACCTTTGCGCAACTTTGCACATGACATTTTCACATACACACACACCATGTTATCCCATGATCATCTAGATACCCATGTACAGTGAGGTTTGTGAAGAAAGGAGGAAGCAAAGTCTGGACTGTGTGTGACACAGCGTGTGCGACACAGTGTGTGCTGAGAGAGTTTTGGGGGACTACTCCCTGGTCAGATAGCCTGCAGTAAAACAAGAAACACATTCATGAGAGATGCAGCACAAGTGAGGACTGAATGGTCAGTAGATGCTGAATCAGCAGATGACAACTGGTTTTGCTCTTTCTTTTGCTTTATATCTCTTTAGCCTCGTTCAGAGTATGTTGCTTCTTGACACTGTTGCACAGATGTGAACCCAGAGTATTCTGCCTCACATGTTTTCTCAATTTTCACCTTATGTTTCCTCAACAATTACACCCACAGCAGTGTAAATGGACTGAAAGCAGCCAAAATTTACAACAAAGCTGTCCCTGATCTCCCCAGAATCACACAGACAGACGCCCTCTGTTCATGAAATGTTTCCCTTTACTTACCTTAACACACACATGTGCACCGTCACCCCCCTCATGAGGTGCTGCACATGAAGTTGAATGTGGACAGAGGAGGGTGGGGATCAAGTTTTGAAGCAATGGTTTTAGTCCACCTCAGTGCAGAGCTTATCAAGCCCCGCACACAGCTTATGTAAATGGATAAGCTGCCATTTCCATCACGAGCCCCTTTATCAACAGAGTCTCACCACACCGACGCCAGACACTGGCAAGCTGTGCCTGAGTGTGTGTGTGTGTGTGTGTGTGAGTGTGTGTGCGTGTCGGGTGTCGGGTGTGGGCCAATATCTGCCTAGTAACTACAGACAGGCTGTTCCAGATTCACATAAAGTAATCCTCACACCCTCTTGCCACCCCCCACCCCCCACCCCCGCCACACACACGGACCGAAACACAACAAAAAGCTTCTCTGCAAATATGTATCTGTTGTCATGGCAACATTGTCACTTTCAGACGTTCACGTGCATGCATCATGGTCGTGGAAAATGATTAGAAAGCCCCTCCTTCAGCACAACCACCAGCACCATTATACCTAACCACCCACCCACACACACTCAGCGGTACTAAATCCTGCAAACACACACACATTGAAGCCAAGCTATGACAGCGAGGGGGATGGGTAATGATACTGGACACCCCCGACTCTCTCCTCAGCTGCCCCCTCCCTTCACTGAAACCCATGAACCTTCACATACTAAACAGACATACATCTCACATACACATGCTCCTTCTTTCCTGCTTCTTCGTGCAGGGCCGCGTTAACACAACACTCACGCACAAAGACCTCAGTGTAAAACACAGACCAGATTTCCCCTCACCGCCCCCCTCCCTCTCTTTACTCACATATGAAAAGCTTATGTCTGTACAATCAGGGGACCGTACCACTACTGCTGTGTCTGAAACATGGAGGACTGTTTGCATAAAAATGCCACATGATGAGTTTTCACAGGCACTACTCACACCTGACTAACCATTCAGTGAGCAAGACTTTCAACCTCCACTAGCTTTCAGTGTTTCACTCCTTTGCCTTCATTTGATTACATTATTTGACACTGTTGTTTTAATCAGTGAATAATGCCTCTTTTTTTGAGGATCCTCCCCTGAAACACTGGTTGTAAACTGTGTGCAAATGAACTCGCTGTCATCTGTGAACAGCATCATTAACATCATGTGATGTCAAATACATTATGTGTGAATGTGCTGCTCAAGCCTCGGCGATAATGATGACTCCATCTCCTTTCATTCACTCCACATGGTGACAAAGAACTACTGCAGGGTTTATGGTGAGTCAGATAATAATCACCAAGTGGCTTTTCATTATAAGAGATGAACAATCTGACTAAAGACAATCAGGACTTGTTGTTAAGCAAATATTTCCTGAGTGATCCTGTTGATCAGTGATCAGTCTTCAACTCACTTAACTGTTCATGAGAAGAAAATGTGTGTATTTAATGTGGGAATCGGGTCATATTGACAAGTTACTTGTCTTAAAAAAAGATTAAATAGATAAATAAATAAAGATTTGTGAGATGTGATACAGAAGACAAGTTAGACATTATTCAAATGAGACGATGTGAGACGATGATCTGTATTGTAAAATGTATTTATGTGAATGATTTGTTTCATGTGGAAAACAATCTCACACTGATAGAAAATTAAAATTTAATAACGTTTATGTCAGCCCTCCTTTTTAGGACAAAAAGCCAAACTTTCCATGTTTCAGGCTGTGAAATGAAGACATCATGTCCTCCTTTGTGTGTATGTTTTATTACAAGGACGTAAAGTAATGATTAAACCAGTGTTACCTGTGTAAGCACAAACAAAAGAAAAGGAGGGGCCATGATTGAACTGACCTGAACAAAACACTGTCCCCTCAACATCATCACCACACTCATGACACAGAACCAACAGCTGAAACAGTGTTTCCATACAGTGAGGAAATGTGCAATGACATCCGTGTATAACCTGCAGCAGTATCTTTATAAGGTGCAGTAGCATAAACAATAGCAGCTTCTGATTTTTCAGTCCTTTCTTTTTTTATTACTGTCATTATCTGTACGGCAGGTGTGTGTATGTGTGTGCATGTGTGGAATGTTAATGCACAACAAAATTCGTTTTGTATCGAGCTCCACCTTGTCTGTAGGTGTGTGTGTGTGTTTTCCCCTTAAGAAAGCTCGGGGAAGATCAGCAGCAGCACCTACTTTTACTTTCACTTGGTGACGCCTTCTTCCAGTTTCCACATGTAGTCTGGTTTGAACTGGTGCGAACAGACCAGCTTCCAGCCTTCTATGTTTCCACGAATCCACTCGCTGATATATGACAGCATGTTCCCTCAAATTCACACACACAAACACCGAGCAGCCCTTCCCCCGAGTTTTTGTTTTCCGGCCAACGTGGCCTGGAGTGCCTGGGGATGTGTGTGACGTTAGACTGACAAGGTGGGGGAATATGCTGGGACTTGTTAGACCTGCAGGGCAAAGCATACAGCACAGATGACACACTGCAAGTGAGCATGTTTTCATATTTCATAAGACATAACCAGAAGATGAAATCTGTAAAACCTGACAGAACAAAAGAGCCCAGAAATTCAGTGACTGCTCAGCATGTCATGACACTATATATCATTGAGTTTCATGAGCTGGCGTCTCTGGAAACACATTTTCTATCAGGGTCCAAAGTACCACGGTTTAAACTTCCAACTTAACATCAAAAATATAGTGTGTGAGAACTCACAGTGAGTAATTTGTCTTTAACTGTAAAATCCTTCTCAGATTGTTTTCCCTGAAACAACACTGAGGACATGACCTCTGGTTCCTCAGCGGTGGCTACAACCCTGTTTACCAACTGAAACTACTGACGGCCTGAATGAATTTCACAACCATTTTCTAACAGATGTAAGCAGATCTCTTAGTGCTGTTCTGCTCTTATCTCTTGCAACCTCCCACAAGACATGTTGACACTCTCTGCTGTGTGTGTGTGTGTGTGTGTGTGTGTGTGTGTGTGTGTGTGTGAGCTGTTATCACTTGGGCCAGATCTTCAAACAGCTGTTAGAGGGTTACCATTTTGTTTTGGGATTAGTGTTAGAAGTATGTTTGGGTTGAATTAGGATAAGGGTTTGGTTTGGGCTGTTAAAGTTAAGATTAGGGGCTAAATAATGGATTATGTGAATGAGGGGTCCTCACTAGGGTTAGGGGAATATACCTAAAGTATCAATACCAGACCTTTGTTTGAGTATCAGTGCTGGCGTCAGTGAGAGGGACACCAAAACATGACTTGGTCTTCCATTAGTTCACGTTCAGGACACATGATCGCTGATGAATTCACGCAAGAAAACATGTTTGAGATTGTCTGCTTCATTGAAGGTTATATATATAAATGAGTCATTGAACATTTTCTTCGAGAAGAAGAAGAGGAATCAGAGGGACAATCCCCTTTATTAGTCACACAACACATACACGCGCACGGCATGCAATTGGTGAAATTTGTCCTCTGCATTTGACCCATCCTGGTCGTCCTTCCTCCGCGGCAGACCAGGAGCGGTGGGCTGCCATCCGACCGGCGCCTGGGGACCCAGTTTCCTTTGTCACCATTGGTCAGGTGGTGATCTCCTTCTTGTGTGTGAACATGCATTAAACAATAAAAGGAAATGCCTTAAAGGACTACAGTATAACATTTAGTGGCATCTGGCGGTGAGGTTGCAGATTGCAACCAACTGAACACCCCCAGCTCACTCGTTCCCTATGGTGGCCATGAGAAACACTGAAAAAGGTAAAAGCAGTCTCTACTGCCGGTGTTTGGTTTGTCCTTTCTGGGCTACTGTAGAAAACTGTGTTCTGATGAAGACAACCCGCTCCCTCCGTAGATATAAAGAGCGTCTTCTGAAGAAACAAACACAAAACAATTCAGATTTGTAGGTGTTTATACATTTGATATCACATTACCCATTTTTAATTAAATTGAAATATTAGTATAGTTATCAGTTTCTGTGATCCTGCCCCTAGCCTTTGTTGAATCTCGTAGTATCACTCAACGCCGCTGCTTGGACGCTGCTGTTATTGCTGTTACCTCCTAGAAAACATGTTTACACTCCCAATGTCAACACAACAAACAGCCTCTGTGTGTGTGTGTGTGTGTGTGTGTGTGTGTGTGTTCCCAACAAACAGACGTGTATATCTTTCATGCAGTAAATCTACACTTGTTTTGTTCCTGACAAATATAATCATAGTAGGTGGCAGGAGGGGCGAGACAAACTAGTCCCCTCTCACAGATACGGAATCTTGTCCAAGGAGACATTCTCACGTGATTACCCTCTTAATCCCACTTTTTCAACTTTTTTTAAATCAGCCATGTTAGCACCAGTATTCATTTATCCATTCATTTGTGTGGATTACTCAATAAAGAAGATTCGTGGCCTTGTAGGAGGATGACGAATAGATGTGTAATAACGCAACAAGAGACTACGCGCATGCGCACATCCGACTACCCCCGCTGAACTGTAGCGCTCGGGGGCTCCGCGGGCAGCCAATGGCGACACGTTGTTTTACCCGTGACATCATCCGCCACTCCTCTTACTAAAGAAGGAAACAAACATCCATCCAGAAGGGACGGGAGACGGAGAGAGGGAGAAAGAGAGGCAGGAGGGCGAGGAAGGGAGAATTAAAGCCCCTGAAAGCTGTCTGACACGGAGGACAACGCCACAGAAACGCAGCTAGACTAGAAAAAAGGACGCGACCAGGGCGTTTTTTTTCCGCCAGGACAAAACGGCCACTTTCCCCGTCGTCTCGCGAGAAACTCCATCGATTTTCAGCAGGTGATGATCTTGGATTATTGTTTTTCTCTTTCTTAACGAGGATGAATTTTGACGTGAGCTCAGCTTGTCGAGGTAAAGAGAGAAAAATGGAGAAAAGAGGGGTGTTAAACTAAGCTAACGGTCGGTCATGGCGACCTTTAACGGCGGATTGAAAGGTCAGGTGGTGCGTGCGTGATGGTGTTGTGTGGTAAACAAGCCTTTTTGTCTTTGGCTCGTTGGAGTTGTCACCAGCACCACCATCTCCTCCTCCTCCTGAGTGGAAATATCACAAGTCCTCAAACGTGACTCCGTCTGGTTCAGGAGAAAAAACAGGAGAGGGAGCTCGCTGGTGCTGCTGGCCGCCTCTGTTTTTCTGTTTGCCCCGAGCTGGGGGATGGGGAACCAAAGCCAGCTAATTCCTGGCTAGAAATAGAAAATTCATAAGCCGAATGGGCAAGTAGAGCGAGAGAGATCCTCTGAAATTACTACAGAGCATTTTGTTAAATATTAAACGAAGTGCCAGCACAGCTTTGCCTAATGTTTGCAGCAGTTTCAGCTTTGGAGAAAACAAGAACAAGCTCGGTGTTTGGAGCTTTGAGGCGACACCAGGTCGTTTCTAAGTGCTTAAGAGTGATTATATAATGGAGGTTGTTCACATCGCGTCGTTGTCGAAAGATGGTTTTTAGTAGAATGGCTGCGGGAGAAGGGAGCTGCAAAATGTCTAAACAGGAAGCAGAGAGATTGTAGACAAAGGAGGAAGAAAGAAACAAAGGGAGCAGAGAGCACACTGTCTAGACTGTGGGTTATTTCAGAAAACATCAGTGCTGGAGCTTCCTGTCGGCCTCTGGTCATTAAACGCAGCATTATGTCCTTTCTGAATCACCATTTCTTGACCAAACAGCAGAGGGGTCTTTCTGTCCTGTCCTTCAGTATGACTAAGGAGTTTTGAGCCCAGCAGGGCCTGAAATATGAGCTGAGCCTGATCCAGGAGCAAAGTCTTCCCCCTTTTGTTTGCTGCAGGGTTTCACACACATCTTCTTCAGACTAGCTTCAGTTTTTTCATGCTGTGACTGTTTTTGTGAGAGGAAGTTGGCGGTGGATGACTGTGACTGGTGATCTGCCCTGTGCTGGAAACCCCCTGACTTACCCTGTCGGATGTGGAGTATTTTACCACAACAGGTATTGTACTTGCTGGCAGTAGCAATGAATTAATCAAGGTGTGTGAATAATCGGCCCAAGCTGATGATATACACCAATATTTCTGAATAGCATGTGTGCCTTCCTCTTTAAAGGACCTCCTTTGTGGTAAAACATGTAATTGTGAAGTGTGTCCTTGTCAGGTTGAAGGCTGGGAGGACTTAAACGTGGGTTTTGACCGTCCGTCTGTTGGTGACGGGTCTTGGTTAAGGTTAGGTTGGACGTGCCTGCTGTTTATCTGACAGCTGGGCTCAAACGTGACAGCTGAGCCTCATGGTCTATTGTTCCTTTGTGTCAGAAAGTCAACAGTCACGGTCAGTCTGTGAACGGGCCTCGTCATGGTCTTTGTCGTCCAGCGCATCTTTGGTGGTGTTTTTGTCCTCATGTGTGATGTCCCCTCGGTTTACATTGATATCCGTCCTTTTGAGGAGCTGTTTTTGACCTCGTCCATGTGCACGGGGCCTGGATGTGTCGCTCAAATCCTCCAGTCCAAATGTATCTGAGAAAGCTGCTGATGATCATGTGTAAAGAAAAAATCCTTTTTGAGCCTCACAGGAGGAAATATCAACGTCCAGCTCAGTCCTGTCTGGTATTTCTCATCAGTCAGCAGTTGAACACGTGACGCGTGAAGCCAGAGAAGGTCTTTGTGGGCTTTTCCAAGGAAACCCTTTGTTGACGCGGTGGTGATAACACGCAGGGGTAGAGATGGGGAGGGGGGTCAGAGGGGAGGTGGCTCAAAATTTAATAGCACTCGGTGGTGAGGTCAGGCCACCTCGAGTGAACTGACAGGACGTTCTGAAACAACTGCCAGCCTCTCCTGGAACAGCCAGCCCGCCTGCCCTGTTTGTGTCCGTGACCAGAATATATACGAGCTTCACACCGACGCAGGCCAGCAGCTGCCATGTTACAGCACAAAAGGGCCAAAGGTTGTTTACAAAGGAAAGATGGCCCTGCTGTCGTGTACGCTGGGTGGGTGGGGGGGTCTGGTTTCAGTTGATATGATGATTTGTAAACCAGTCAGGGCAGGACTGGCAGACAGGATGCGTCTTCCCCGGCTAATCTCGGCCTTCCTGGCTGTTTGTTTGCCCATTCATCAAGGTGTTTCTGATCTGGTTCCTCAAAGGCAGCACCTCCCCATTACACAAATTCCTGCTGTATTACACTGAGACAACGTCATAGGACGCCACGTTTGGCCAAGTTACGCACATAGTACATGCTGGTGTGTGTGTGTGTAGAGGGAAATTACTTGGTTTTGAAACGCCTTGTGTGGCAAGAAGCAGAGAGCGTTTCCGAGGGTGTGCTTTCTGAAACTGTCGGCCTACTTTGTTAATCTTTATTCACTTATCTTTATGTTTGTTCCCCTTTTGTGACTCCTGGCTGAGACGCCGTCAGTGAGTCAGAACTTTTTTCTTGTGTGTCTGTTCAGAGGAAGTGAACGCACCGATGAGCAAGTGTTAGTTATTGTGACGAGTCATATGATAATCATGACGTTTTTCCCACAGCGGCGGACAGATATGAGAGCGAGGGACCGTGGGTCAAATGTTCAGAAGAACCATAGCAACTGTTCTCAGAACTGTGAAAAGGGGTTTGTGGGGGAGGAAATGGAGGGAGGAAAGGGGGACAGGGCAGCAAACAAAGCTGTGGGACAGAACAGAGTCCAGCTTCTGCCAAGGTGCTGAAGAGAACACAGCGAGTGTTGTTTGTTCCCTGGACTTCCTGTGGAGAGACGTTCATTACTGTGTTCAGGCTAAAGGGCGAGTCTAAACAGGCCCGCATGTTGTTCTCCACTTTTCATAATATGACTCCTGTT
The DNA here is from genome assembly GCA_037975065.1 of Chaetodon trifasciatus. Taxonomy (NCBI): domain Eukaryota; kingdom Metazoa; phylum Chordata; class Actinopteri; order Chaetodontiformes; family Chaetodontidae; genus Chaetodon; species Chaetodon trifasciatus. The sequence goes on from JBBMOE010000008.1 coordinate 12,147,922, forward strand.
ATCTCTCAGCCCGGCGAGCTGCTCTGGATCAAGACCGGCGGGACGGGGAAATGCGTCCCGCCATGGAAAATATTTTTAGCTCTCCGCTGTGTTCATGCAGAAAAGTGCTCTCTCGGCGTGTCTGTCGGTCTAATAAGCGTTCCCTCTCGTTCTCTTAGCAATGGCCCAAGAGACGAACCAGAGCCCGGTGCCCATGCTTTGTGCGACGGGCTGCGGTTTCTATGGCAACCCGAGAACCAATGGCATGTGCTCCGTATGCTACAAGGAACACCTGACACGGCAGCAGAGCAGCGACCGCATGAGCCCCCTCAGCCCTATGGGTAAGTCAGCTCACACACACACACACACACACACACACACACACACACACACACACACACACACACACAGATGCAGGATTGTTTGTTTGTAAGAAAACGTAAAAAGAATTGATTTCACAAATGATTTCAGTAGCTCTGAGTTTATGACGTAAACAACGAATAAACGTACTTCAGGCTGTTTATTCACAGCTAGAGATAAGGAGGGACAGCAGGAAGCGTAGACGTTGTTTTGAAACACAACCAGTTTTAGGCCAGTCAGTGTGTTTTCCCAGCTCTCCTCCCTCTGCACCCCCCTCTGTTTTTCCACTCTGTGTAATGAAAGACAGCTGTTTCCTTCATTACAGTGTTCAAGGTTATGTGGGTGTTCACTCCTTTAGACGTTTCTAAGGTCAAACGCCAAAGTGTCTCTCACAGTGCGACGCTGGCAGCCTGTTTCAAGCGAGACAAACACGTTGCAACAGAGAAGGAAGATTATCTTGAGTACAGCTTTGAGGGAGGAAATGACCTGATACCTCCACATTTCCAAGTCTGCTTAGGAGATTTTACATTTTTAATTAGTTAGATTTTAATTTCAGCATTACACTGCAGTGCTTTACTCTGAATTCACTGATGATGGTATGTTTCTGTGTTAGTTTTATCTGATGGAGTTCACCCTGTTCTCATCCAGGCTCAGCTGCTAGTCCTACCTCAGAGGCCTCAGCCATCCAGAGACTAGAAGCCAGTCTAGCCAAGGTTGACGCCTCCCCTGCCTCTTCACCAGACATGTCTAGGTCAGTATTGGCTGTGCTTGACTTTGAGGTTGTCGGTGATCTTTCTGTGAATTGGAGAATGTGTGAAATGCCGGCTGACTGGTTCCTTTTCTCCGTTTATTTGACCTTCAGAACTATTCAAGGATCTCTTCCTGTGACTCAACAAATGACAGAGATGAGCATCTCGAGAGAGGACAAGCCAGAACCCCTAGAACCTGGTAAAAACCCACACACACATAAACACACGTGTAGTAACACACAGCCGAGCAGACATAAACATGCGAACATTTAACACAGATGGCTGCTCACATACAGTCTTAAGGCAAACATCGCCTTGTAGGATCCGCTGTGGCCGCGGTTTATTTTTGATGCTTCGCTGCATACCTTAAACCCAACAGTTGGTTTTACTTACAGCCTCCAAGAAAGAGAGGAGACCTAAAAATAAACCTATTTAAAAATACCTCCACACCAGAGGGCATTCTCAGATTTGATGCTGCCTGCCAGAGGCTTTCTCAGAGCGGTGCACTGTTTTCTGCCAAGAACAAGAGATGGCAATTTAGAGATAAGGACCACAGGAATTACTGTCGTTTGGGCCAAAACTACACCGTTTCAGTGTTGCATGTCTTACAGATTCATGGACACTACTCATTAATCTGCTAAAATAAAGATATCAGATGATGGCTAATTAATCCGAGCGTGACTCATAATGTTTTTTCCTGTTGTCTTTCTTCATGTGTAGTTGTAAGCCAGCCTGCTGCTTCTAGCCCAACTCCTGTAGCTTCTTCCAGCAGTGACGATAGCAAGGGGGACACCCCCAAACCCAAGAAGAACAGGTGTTTCATGTGCCGCAAACGGGTGGGCCTTACAGGTGAGCCGGGGGGCGTGAAGGGGCATCTCAGTGACTCAGCTCGTGATGGTTGTTTTACTGGTCGTGGATGGGAAAAGTTTTTTTAAGCACCTCTTCTGTTCTGGCTTTGACTCTTGACATTTGTGCTTCCAGGATTTGACTGTCGCTGCGGCAACCTGTTCTGCGGCATCCACCGGTACTCCGATAAGCACAACTGTCCCTATGATTACAAGGCCGAGGCTGCCGCCAAGATCCGTAAAGAGAACCCCGTGGTGGTGGCCGACAAGATCCAGAGAATATAGATTTGGCAAAACGGCAGCAGTGGCAGCAGCGATGGCATCACCTTTGACAAAGACTGGAGTATGAGTGTGAACCTTTTGAGATGAGCACTGGCATGAGTGGCTAAGTGAGGATTGAAAGGACTCGATTTACAAAATTACAACCTCAAGAAAATGAAAAAAAGAAAAAAAATGAAAAGATCCTGTCTGAGGGAGATGCATGAATGATCACTTTTCTCCTTTTTTTGATTAATTCATTAGTTTGTTTTATCCTGTTTTCTGTGGTGTGACTTTGCCGCTGTTCAGTCCTTTTTTTTTTTTTTTTTTTATAATGTGTATTGTCTTATCAAGAGCAGCCCAGGCTAACTGTCCAGGATATGCTGTGCTCCTCTCACCCAAACCAGGCGCCATTTTGTGCCAAACCGTCGACAACCATTTTACTCAGACCCGCCATGTGTCCGACACGGGCAGGTCTTTTAAAAGATTCAGACTACACAGCGTAACAGTCCACATGAGTCGTGTCCCTCAGCCTTTGAACTTCCTGTTCCGTGCTCCGTTGGTACCGGAGTCAGTCGGCGTTCGGAGAACCGTACAACTGTCCCCCACCATGCACAAGGGGCTTTGTTACCTTGTCTCTGTCTTTCCTAGCTTTACCTACCTCACAGCTGCTGTGTTAAGCTTCGTCGTCTTCCCTTTTACTTTGTTTTCATCAGCTTTGACCCCAGCAGGACAATGGATCATCATTATAGGCAGCCTCAGTGACCCTCCGATCGGCACGTCTCCGTCGACGTCCATCGGTTTGATTGTGAAAAGGCTGTTCCATTATGGCTGGAGGTATCACGCTAGACAGGGACAAACCAATTACTCCACGTTTCTCTGAGTCTAAACACTTTCAATGGACACGATGGGCGAAGGAGCTCCCCAACTGGTCTGCGCTCATATTGTAATCACAGATGCCTGGTGCAGGGCTGCGTGGGCCGACGTGTGGCCTGAGAGGAAGGATGGCACCCCCACCCCCCACCCCCACCCCCCCGGCAGGCCTGGTCGGTGACTTTAAGCAACAATATTGTAGGGGCATGAATGAATGAATGGGATAAATGCATGAGTTACTCTTCATCTGCATTAGTGTTTCAGAAATCTTTGGCCTCACTCACTTAGGGTTTCAGACGTTTTATTTGCTGAGAGACAATTATCTGTTATATTTTATTAGCTTTTTTGTTTTTCTTCCATCGATATTGTACTGACGTTAGCGCATGTATTCAGTGCATTTGTGGAATTAGGGTATGTGAACCATGATTTTATTTTTCGTTTTGTTTTTTAATGCGCTAACAGAAAGTTCATGTGAGCACAGTGTGTGTGGGTGTGTTTGTTCCCCCCGGCCCTTTTCGTCTGTGGAGCTACCCGGTTTATCAGCACATGTTTACAGAACTACAGGAGCATGCCAGAGCTAGAGTTATGAAAAATAATAGATACCAAGATTAGATGTAACTTCTCATCTGTCTAACAGCTATTGGTCTGTGTGTCTGCTATAGAGCACCGTAGAGAAGTGTGTGTGTGAGTGAGTGTGCGCGTGCATGTGCACATTCCTGTGCAGAGGTGTGTTTTCATGGCTGCCTGACACACTGATACCATGTATGTTTGTGACTTGTGTTAATCCCCCATTTTTCTCCCCCGTGAGGATGTTTTTCATTTAAAAGACAACTGTATGTATCCGTTTGAGTTTTTCCTTTCTGATTCTTAGTTATATGCAAATTTGTACAAAAAATGAAAAAACAACAAACTGTGTTGATATTTATGTATTACATATAATCTTGCTATCCAGCATTACGACAGAATAGTATCATGTAAATAAAACTGTACAGAGAGACATTACCAAGCTTTGTTGTGTGTTGACTTTCACAGCTCACCATTGTTTGAGTTTTACTGGAGTGTGTTTGTTTTCAGCAGTATTACTCATTTTATGGCCTTGCTTGTGCAGACAAACCTGTCAGGCCAGAGGGCAGCTTGAAATGGAGTCAGCAGGTCCATTGTGCCTTAACACAGTAAAAATGACAGAAAAGTGAGGCTGTTTTGAGAAGCTGAAGATAGTTACGGGTGAACATCATGGAACATTTCAGTCACGACGAGAATAGTGTAGGAGCTACATGCCGGGAGCTCCAGCATTAGCCTGTAATACTTTACCCTGGCTAACCCGGCCTCTTTAGCATCCTCATGTTAATACAGAATGCTGGCAGCACAGACTGTAAACCCACTCAAGAGACTCTTGTCCAAACCTTGTCTGGGTCACACAGGAAGTATTAATCCCCGGACCCTGGAAGAAAGCAATCCTGTTCCGCTCTATCTAGGCTAACGCCGTACAAACAGGACTGATGTTGTGTGTGTGTTTCAGGGACAATGTGTTTTCTCACACTCCTGTTGGGAGCTCCTGGACGGACTGTGTTCACAGATGGCGACACGACAGCAGCTGCTCTGACAGCTGAGGTGTGCTCATGTGGTGCTCTCTGACAGAAAGCTACAGAAATCACATTGTCTGGACACACACACTCTGAAGGACAACGAAAGGTTCACACAAAGGCATCTGGAGTTAGAAAACATCAGCGTTCAGAGTTCAAACTAAAGGTTTTTACTGAATCCACACAGCAACAAACATCTTATAAGGCAAATTAATCAGTGACCACACCATCCTACTTTCTGCTGATCACAAGTCTGCATGTCCGGTGAACCAGAGAGGACAGAAGAGTGCGCAGAACTAATGCAGTGACAGATGAGAGGAGGATCAACACACCTCAAATATGACCTGGAACAACTGCAGACATCCTGATTCACACGTTTTATGTCTGTGTGTGTAGGCACATGTGGAAAAGAGCTGAAGACACACATACACTCCAGTGTCAGTAATCCCTCAGCCCCCACACACACGTTAACCTATAATTTGTTTCACTGATGTGTGCGGCCCATTTATCTGTGTCACCCTCTCTCTCTGTGCGTCTGTCATTGGGTGTGACTGAGGTTAAAAAGCTGGCTCAGTAGATGTAAAACATCAGAGATTCTGACTTGCGGAAAGTAACAGATGTCGACGCCAGATGTGCAAAGGGTTTGGAAGTTATACGAGGCCACAGACAGTAAGTACAAACACGGATGCACTCGTCTCTCTCAAGAAAACGGTCACACCCACATTAAGTGCATCTTCTTCATCTACTTGTTTTCTTCAGCGCTTACTGCACTTCATACTACATCAATACAAGCGATGTAGTAATTTGGGCCAAAAATGAACCCTTTTCACACACACATACCCAGAATTCACACATATACACGTCAAGAATTTGCACACACACTTATTGAATCAGTTTCATATCCATGCATAATGGATACTCACATCCACAGGAAGCATTTGTACATGTATGGGGGCAGGTGTGACTCAGGAGGTAGAGGGGGGTCCTCCATTAATCACAGAAGACGCGGACATTGCTCTCTTTGCTGCCATCTGGGTGTGAATGCTGGAAGTGCAGTTGATGTGCTGTAAATATACGAAGCACCATGTAAATCCAAGTGAAACACACTGACAGCGTGAACCCTGACATGGAGAGGGATGCCTCCTTCACTTTTGGAGCAACAAATGTGGATAAGAGTTCATATAAGTTGAGATACTCGACAAATAAAAATTCCCTATAAAACATTATAGGATGAGCAGATACATTTTTTAGGATATTTAGAAAAAGTAACAGGGGGTTCAGATTTGCCAGAGAGAACTGCAGTGTGTTGAAAAAAATCTGGTATAATATTTTATAAAGAAATGCTCTGAATGTGCTGGCGGTTCAACAAACCTGTACACCTTAATTGGTCTCTTGGATAAATCAATGTCATACCTAACTAGATAATAAAGTCTTATCATCACTATTGGGTTGTGGTATCACAAAGACCACGGAAAGAAACTGTTTTTTCTTCTGAAGAGATAAGTGCCACCTGTAGGGGGCGCTGCTCATTTTTGCGCTTTGTACCTGGAGTAACCTTTGCTACCGGAAACGGAAATAGCACGAGCAGCGGCTTGTTGTGCGCTCGTGTAGCGCTGTCTTTGTAACGTACGTGAGACGCACTTTCTTGAATGAAATTCGGACGTTTTGAAAAGGATTTCATGCTACAAATCTAAACACTGCACCGATGTTCCCGGCGTCTCCTTGAAAAGACGGAGTGGAGTCAACTCTGTGGATGTTTTGAGTCAGCGGGCTGGTTCACATCGAGTAAAAGTGCGGTAAAAGCTAAAAGATACAACTCGCACCATGGCGGATGTTACTGCTCGTAGCCTGCAGTACGAGTACAAAGCGGTGAGTAAGATTGCGGATAAACCTATCAACATCATCACCTAAGAAAGTGGTGTGTTCATGGCAGCATTTAATACGCTGTTACGTTAGCAAGCTAACTAGCTGAATGTTTTTGATTCATCCTGCTACATGTTTAGCTAGCCATGCCGCTAACTAGCTTAGCAGTTAGCTTAGCTGGAGCTTTGCAGCCTGATGTAACTTTCTGACCGATCTCCATGTCTTTGTATCGGACTGTTAGAACTCAAACTTGGTGTTGCAAGCTGATCGCTCTCTGATCGACCGCACACGGAGAGATGAACCCACCGGAGAGGTACTGTCCCTGGTGGGAAAGCTGGAGGGGACCAAGATGGGTGACAAGGCTCAGAGGACCAAACCTCAGAAGCTGGAGGAAAGACGAGACAAGTCAGTACCGTCAATAACAAACTTCATTATCTGTGTTAAATCAAACCAACGTACCGATGTTTGTACGAGTTTTAGTCTGTTAACGACATTTCCACCATAAATATTACATAAAGTTTGTTTTTCTACACGCTGTGTAAGATTGAATTCAGTTTTAGTTAAATAATAATAATAATAATAATAATAATAATAATAATAC
>JBBMOE010000008.1:12155275-12168252 GCA_037975065.1 Chaetodon trifasciatus
AATTATTGACATTTGCCAGCTTGTAGCATAAACATAAATTATAGAAATTTTAACCAATTCACAGTCACATCAAACATATGAAACAATATTAAAACAATATGCAGTTTCATTTTCATTTCTAACTAAGTAAAAAAAACTCTGCAGAGAGATTCTCTTTTATTATTAATAACATTAATGAAAATTAATAATCTCTGCTATCCTTTGGAAGATATTTGTCTCTTAAATCTCTAATTCATTTCATGTGTGATCCTTTTAATACACTTCAGATGTGCTGTTGAGTGACACTACCCTTAACCCCTATCATTTTCTCTTGTGTCTGTACAGGAGACGAAAAAGAGACGAGGACAGACACGACATCAACAAGATGAAGGGCTTTACTCTTCTCTCTGAAGGCATTGATGAAATGGTGGGCATTGTGTACAAGCCTAAAACCAAAGAAACCAGAGAGACGTATGAAGTGTTGCTCAGCTTCATCCATGCTGCTTTGGGAGATCAGGTCAGAAAAGTTTAAAACACTTGTTTTCTTCCCTCGTTTTGTTTAAAAATTTCAGTTTTTCATCTGAAGCTTTTATTGACCTGGTTAATGTCGCCTCGCAGCCACGTGATATTCTGTGTGGAGCGGCTGATGAAGTATTGGCAGTGTTGAAGAATGATAAAATGAGGGATAAGGAAAGGCGGCGTGAGGTAGAGCAGCTCCTTGGACCTGCTGATGACACACGCTACCATGTGTTGGTTAATTTGGGCAAGAAGATTACCGACTATGGAGGCGACAAGGACTTACAGAACATGGGTGAGTAAATTAGAAATAACTCTGTACTATTCTTTGATATCAGTACATCATGAAATAAGTAAATATCTTAATATATCATTTCTTTACAGATGACAACATCGATGAAACGTACGGTGTGAATGTCCAGTTTGAATCTGATGAGGAGGTGAGGCCTTTTCGCTCATTCCTGAGGAATTGCAACTCTTAGGTTAACCATAGTTTGCAAGTCCAAGTTCTGGTTTTTCACTAATTTTCCTCTCTTTCTGTTGTTATTAAGGAGGGGGATGAAGACCAGTTTGGAGAGGTACGAGATGAACACTCAGATGAAGACAGCGAAGGAGAGGAGGCAGATGTGGGCTGCACTCTTTCAGCCAACGTAAGTTTAACATTGGAGTCAGTATTTGTAGTTTAGCCAGTATGTTTACAAAGATAAATCTGTCTTTGTGGATCATTGCACACAACACTACACTACACAAAAGTTTAATAAATTCCTCTTTGTTTAGCTTGGTGTCACAGGCGACGTGATGACGGTGAAGAAGAAAGATCTTCATCCTCGAGACATCGATGCCTTCTGGCTCCAGCGTCAGCTCAGCCGCTTCTATGACGACGCCATCGTCTCTCAAAAGAAAGCTGATGAAGTCTTAGAAATCCTCAAGGTAAGTCTGACATCGTATCACACATACACATACTTACTTACTTACTTACTTACTTACACACATACACGTTTTTCAGACTAGCGCCTCCATTGTTTGTCTGTATTCCACAGACTGCCAGCGATGACAGGGAATGTGAGAACCAGCTGGTGTTGCTGCTGGGCTTCAACACCTTTGATTTCATCAAAATCCTCCGTCAGCACCGTCGCATGAGTAAGTCAGTGGTGTAGAAAGATGTACTCTCAGATTATTGGGTCTTGTGCATCTTGAAGTTTTAAATCTCTTTCATTTTTCTGATGTACAGTTCAGTATTGTACCATGCTGGCAAGCGCTCAGAGCGAGGCAGAAAAGGAACGGATCATTGGAAAGATGGAGTCTGATCAGGAACTGTCGAAGATTCTTTACCAGCTGCAAGAGACAGAGAAGGAGGATATTATTCGGGTAAGTCCTCCTGCTTATTAAATGATGTAAATAATAGTTGGAATCAATCTGTTGGTTTAGTCTGTCTTGTGTTATTCATTGGTTGTTGTGCTCTTAGGAGGAGCGATCTCGCAGGGAGAGGGTGAGGAAGTCTCGTGTTGATGACTTGGAGGCGATGGACATTGACCATGGAGAGGTAAATAATGTACCAGTGTTCATATGTCACCTGCACATCGTATAAGCAGCTTATTTTGGTGTTTTTCACCATAACTCAAGATTACTGCATTAGGTCAGTAAAATGGCCTCAGTGACACCGCCACAGGTACTCTATGTATACACTAAAGCTGACATGTTGGTCATATTATCCATTCTTCTTACCCTACAGTCAATGGCCCCTCGACAGTTGCTGGACCTTGATGACCTGGCCTTCACACAGGGGAGCCATTTCATGGCCAACAAGCGTTGCCAGCTGCCAGATGGCTCGTTTCGCAAACAGCGAAAAGGTTATGAGGAAGTCCACGTACCTGCCCTCAAACCCAAGCCCTTTGCTGAGGATGAGGTGTGTTGGTTGTATGCTTCATCATGGAAAACTTCACCTCACTCAACTATGCAGCAGCTAATGCAAAAGTTTCATTCTTAAGCAGTGTATATGTGTGTTCATGTCCATTCACCATGCTGTTGTGTCATCAGGTGCTTGTTGCCATTGAGAAGTTGCCCAGGTACGCGCAGGCTGGATTTGAAGGCTTCAAAACCCTGAACCGCATTCAGAGCAAGCTGTTCAAAACGACCATGGAGACAGATGAGAACCTGCTTGTGTGTGCACCGACGGTAAGCAAACGTTAAAGCCAAAAGCACCGTGATAGTTCTTCCGGAGTGTGTTTTCGCCTGTAATTGTGTTACTTTGTCTGCACACAGGGAGCTGGTAAGACCAATGTTGCTTTGATGGCAATGCTGAGAGAAATAGGAAAGCACATAAACTTGGATGGAACCATCAATGTGGATGACTTCAAAATCATCTACATTGCACCCATGCGCTCACTTGTACAGGAGATGGTGGGAAGCTTTAGTAAGGTGAGCCCCACCTCTGTCCCCCAGAGATGTGGATATATACTGCTCTACATATACAAGTTGTTTGAATTCATTTAAATCAATTTCACACTTTCTCCCCTTTCCCAGCGCTTGGCAAGTTATGGCATCACAGTGTCTGAGCTGACAGGAGACCACCAGCTCTGTAAAGAGGAGATTAACGCCACTCAAATCATCGTCTGCACCCCCGAGAAATGGGACATCATCACCCGTAAAGGTGGAGAGCGTACCTACACCCAGCTAGTGCGGCTCATTATCATTGTAAGTGCTGTGAATGTGTCGACAAAGTCATAAAACGCGTGTAGTATAATACATGTCTAATTTTATTTGCCAATGATTCGACATAAAACTCTTCTGATAACAAAATGCCGTGTCGTGCAGGATGAAATCCACCTGCTCCACGATGACCGTGGACCTGTGTTGGAATCTCTGGTGGCGAGGACCATCCGCAACGTGGAGCTGACCCAGGAGGATGTGCGTCTGCTGGGCCTCAGTGCCACACTGCCCAACTATGAGGACGTGGCTACCTGTCTGCGCGTGGATCCCGCCAAGGGACTCTTCTACTTCGACAACAGGCACGGCCATTTGGAGAATGACAAAACGCAGACGGAGTCATGTTGCGACACTTTACATTCCAACTATTTATTCTCTTGTTTGCACTTTCTGCATATTCATCTCTGATAACTGTGTCCCTTTTCTCTAGTTTCCGACCTGTGCCGCTGGAGCAGACTTATGTTGGCATCACAGAGAAGAAGGCCATCAAGCGTTTCCAGATCATGAATGAGATTGTCTATGAAAAGATAATGGAGCATGCTGGAAAGAACCAGGTGAGTCCTGTATGACTCTTTCCAAGTGACCTAATTCTTATGAGGAAGGAACTTTGATCCACAGCGACGTACAATCTTGTAAGTGCATGTAGTTGTCCCACACTTCTTCCTGAACTGGCACTCATCAACAGCAATGTGGAATCAGACTTGAGAGACTCCTGACATTCACTTGTCTCCATCAGGTCCTCGTATTTGTCCACTCCAGGAAGGAGACTGGAAAGACCGCCAGAGCCATAAGAGACATGTGTTTGGAGAAGGACACGCTGGGCCTGTTCCTCAGAGAGGGTTCAGCATCCACTGAAGTGTTGAGAACTGAGGCAGAGCAGTGCAAGGTGAGCCAAACTGAAACTTCACCAACAAGATTGATGACGGAGTTCAGAATCCTGTCAGACTTACACCTGAACTCTCTTATCTAGAACCTCGAGCTGAAGGATTTGCTTCCTTACGGCTTCGCGATCCATCATGCCGGTATGACCAGAGTGGACCGTACGCTGGTAGAGGATCTGTTCGCTGATCGACACATCCAGGTTCTGGTGTCCACAGCTACTCTGGCTTGGGGTGTCAACCTGCCGGCACACACCGTCATCATCAAAGGCACTCAGGTGTACAGCCCAGAGAAAGGCAGATGGACTGAACTCGGAGCCCTGGACATTTTACAGGTGAGTGTGTGCTGGCTGGACACTAAGTTGCAGGAGAAAGCGCTTCACACATTCTACTGACAGTGATAACTCGATGAATCCTGTCTTATTTCAGATGCTTGGTCGAGCCGGCCGTCCTCAGTACGACACCAAGGGCGAGGGAATCCTGATCACGTCCCACGGAGAGCTGCAGTACTATCTGTCCCTGCTCAACCAGCAGCTGCCCATCGAGAGTCAGATGGTGGGCAAGCTGCCTGACATGCTCAATGCTGAGATCGTACTGGGCAACGTGCAGAACGTAAAGGTCAGTGCACGTAAAGACGAAATAAATTCACAAGGTGCCAAATACTTTGTTTTTTTCAGTTTTTGTAATTTCATGTATTTGTTGTGTCAGGATGCTGTGAACTGGCTCGGCTACACCTACCTGTATGTGCGCTTGCTCCGCAACCCCACCCTGTACGGGGTCTCCCACGATGACCGGAGTTCAGACCCCCTGCTGGAGAGACGCAGGATGGACCTGGTGCACACAGCAGCTAATGTCCTGGACAAGAACAGCCTCATCAAATATGACAAGAGGACCGGCAGCTTCCAGGTACACACGTCTTTCTGTTGTCATCTCTGCTTTAGCTTTTACTTTTACTAAATTATTCATTATTAAATTGACTTTTTTGCCTCTTAACCTGAAGGTTACTGACCTGGGACGCATTGCCAGTCACTTCTACATCACACACGACTCCATTCAAACTTACAACCAGCTGCTGAAGCCCACCCTGAGTGAGATCGAGCTCTTCAGAGTCTTTTCACTCTCCTCAGAGTTCAGGAACATCACTGTGAGAGAGGTACGGTTGATGTCCAGACAGCCCTGGTTGTTCAGGTATCACCCCATCAAATTGTCATTTAACATGGTGAATTTAAATACTGTCATGTGGTCTCTTAGGAGGAGAAGCTGGAGCTGCAGAAGCTGCTGGAAAGAGTTCCAATTCCTGTGAAGGAAAGCATTGAGGAGCCCAGTGCAAAGGTAGCATTCAAAACCAGTGATCAGTTGATAAAAATGACATTAAAAGCTTTCCTAGTTTTATTCATGATGATGGTCCTGGCTTGGTGTTCTTCTTCTGGTGTGCAGATTAGGTCACTGTTTTTAGAAAGAGCATGAACTCAAATCCATGAAATATTTCTTCTGTAATTTGTGTCTTGTTGTTTCAGATCAACGTGCTGCTCCAGGCGTACATCTCTCAACTCAAACTGGAAGGCTTTGCCCTCATGGCCGACATGGTGTACGTCACACAGGTAAGAAAGAAGCTCTCTTTTCTTATTTTTATGGTTTTCACACACATTTTTCCAACAGGATTTTTTCCTTCAGTTGTAAAAGTTCTTGAGTTTTATGGTCAACATCAGAGAGCCTGATATGATGGAAAGAAAAACTTGATGCCAAATGTCCAATTCATTGGTGTTGATGACCAAATAAATGTTTTTTAGAAAAAAATCCAACTAAAGTTTGTCCTGAGACTAATTTAATATTGTTTTTCCTTTCAGAGTGCTGGAAGGTTAATGCGGGCCATATTTGAGATAGTACTCAACAGGGGCTGGGCTCAGCTGACAGACAAAACCATGAATCTTTGCAAGATGATTGACAAGAGAATGTAAGTCCGTAACTCTTTTGTCACCAAACAGGCTGTGCTGTGGTTTGTCTGCCAAGGCGGGCAGCTGATGATGTGTGTCCCTGCTGTCCACATGTCCACAGGTGGCAGTCCATGTCTCCGCTGCGACAGTTCAAGAAGCTGCCGGAGGAAGTGATCAAGAAGATCGAGAAGAAAAACTTCCCCTTCGAGCGTCTCTATGACCTCAACCACAATGAGATCGGTGAGTTTTCTCCTTCCACGACACACTCGCTGAATTCCCCCTCAGCCTGGGGAGTAATTAGACGTCTTGTGTTTTGTTTGTCAGGTGAGCTGATCCGAATGCCAAAAATGGGGAAGACCATCCACAAATATGTCCACCAGTTCCCCAAACTGGACCTGGCTGTCCACCTGCAGCCCATCACCCGCTCTACCCTGAAAGTGGAGCTCACCATCACGCCTGACTTCCAATGGGATGACAAGGTCAGCAGTTAGACCCTGATGTGCTTCACCTTCACTGCCTCTGTCTTTAGCCTCCTGACACACCTTCATTTTCCCCACTTAGATTCATGGATCATCGGAGGCTTTCTGGATCCTGGTTGAGGATGTGGACAGTGAGGTCATCCTCCACCACGAGTACTTCCTGCTCAAAGCCAAGTACGCCCAGGACGAACACCTCGTGACCTTCTTTGTGCCGGTGTTCGAGCCTCTGCCCCCGCAGTACTTCATCCGTGTGGTCTCAGACCGATGGCTCTGTGAGTAACTTGACTGAAACATGATATCACGTGACTTATTTGTAAACTTTTTAACTGATGGTTCTATTCTTTCTGTTCCTTTTCAGCCTGTGAGACTCAGCTCCCAGTGTCCTTCCGTCACCTGATCCTACCAGAGAAGTACCCCCCACCCACCGAGCTGCTGGACCTGCAGCCGCTGCCTGTCACTGCTCTCAGGAACTCTGCCTTTGAGGCTCTCTACCAGAACAAGTTCCCCTTCTTCAACCCCATTCAGACACAAGGTACAGAACAAGATGAAGCACAGTCTGCTGCTCCATAAGTCTTTTCCAGCATCACTGAATCAAAAAAGAAGTTTTTCTGACTTAGTCGTGCTGTTTCTGTCCCTCCAGTGTTCAACGCTGTGTACAACAGTGATGATAATGTGTTTGTGGGGGCTCCCACCGGCAGTGGAAAGACCATCTGTGCTGAGTTTGCTATTCTGAGGATGTTGCTGCACAACGCAGAAGGTCGCTGTGTCTACATCACCCCGATGGAAGCACTGGCCGAACAGGTGTGAAGTCATTTACAAGTTGGATTTTTGCTTGTATCAAAACATTCTGGAGCAGCGTTGCTCACCTTCCCCATGTTACATATTGAATCATTGTGTCCATCTTTGTCTCTCAGGTGTTTGTCGACTGGCACCAGAAGTTCCAGGACATCCTGAACAAGAAGGTGGTGCTGCTGACAGGAGAAACTAGCACAGATCTGAAGCTCTTGGGAAAAGGTGACATTATCGTCAGTACCCCCGACAAATGGGACATCCTGTCTCGCCGCTGGAAGCAGAGGAAGAACGTCCAGAACGTCAGCCTTTTCATTGTGGATGAGGCACATCTGATTGGAGGAGAAAATGGAGTAAGAACACAATACCAGCTTTGCATAGCATCTCTGCAGTTTCATGTCATGCACATCACGTCTGTACTGTTCTTGTCATTTTTAGACTCTGCGTCATGTTCATGTCGCTTGTTTCTCTTCATTAGCCCGTGTTGGAGGTCATCTGCTCCAGGATGAGGTACATCTCCTCTCAGATTGAGCGTCCCATCCGCATCGTGGCCCTCAGCTCCTCTTTGTCCAACGCTAAAGACGTGGCCCACTGGCTGGGCTGCAGCACCACAGCCACGTTCAACTTCCACCCCAACGTCAGGCCTGTGCCACTGGAGCTGCACATCCAGGTCTGTGAACAGTGTGGCACCGTAGACTGTATGAAACACACCCATGATGCCTTGATATACCTTAAATGAGTGAGGTTTATGACAATTCACACCTGTACTGTTGTCATGAATGGGGAAATTAGCTATAGAGACCAAAACCATTTTTTGTATCAGGCTGTAAACATGTCTCTGATTTGCTCCTCTGGTCTGTTTAGGGCTTCAATGTGAGTCACACTCAGACTCGCCTGCTGTCCATGGCTAAGCCCGTGTATCACGCCATCATGAAGCACTCCCCCTCCAAGCCGGCCGTGGTGTTCGTGCCGTCCCGCAGACAGACTCGCCTCACAGCCATTGACATCCTCACTTTCTGTGCTGCGGATGTGGTTCCTCAGAGGTCAGTCACAGCAGTGAGGTCACGCCAGTAGATGAGGAATAGACTGTGATGGTGCTGATGTTGCCGCTGTGGATGCAGACTAAATGTTTGTCTCTCTGTAGGTTCTTGCACTGCACTGAGAAAGACCTTGCTCCATTCCTGGACAAAATAAATGACTCAACTCTGAAAGAGACTCTGGCCAACGGTGTGGGCTACCTGCACGAGGGTCTGTCTGCAACCGAACGCAAAATAGTGGAGCAGCTCTTCAACTCAGGTATGACTCACTCCTGCTCTGCTCTCCCATCATGCTGTGTGCAGGTTCAGGGCTAAATATTTATTTTTGGCATGTGTGGTTCTTCTCCTCTGACAGGTGCTGTTCAGGTGGTGGTGTCCTCTCGCTCGCTCTGCTGGGGCATCAACATCTCCGCACACCTCGTCATCGTCATGGACACACAGTACTACAATGGCAAAATCCATGCGTAAGGCTCCCATTTGTTTGTTGCCCATTAAGGTTTGTGCTATAAATAACGTGTATTGCTTTAGCAACATTGTCCTGTTCTCCCTCCTTCCCTCAGATATGTGGACTATCCCATATATGACGTCCTGCAGATGGTGGGCAAGGCAAACAGACCCATGCTAGATGATGAGGGACGCTGTGTCATCATGTGTCAGGGCTCCAAGAAGGTAGAAAGACCTCCCTTGTGTCTGCCTTGTTCAGTTTTGAAGATGGTGACTTTGGTTAAAGCAGCTGGTAAGAACAAGCCAAACGGTTTCTTTTTCTTCTCTTCAGGACTTCTTCAAGAAGTTCCTGTACGAGCCGCTGCCGGTCGAGTCCCACTTGGACCACTGCCTCCACGACCACTTCAATGCTGAGATTGTCACCAAGACTGTGGAGAACAAGCAGGACGCCGTGGACTACCTGACGTGGACATTCCTCTACCGCCGGATGACCCAGAACCCAAACTACTACAACCTGCAAGGTGAGGCTCATCCTGTCTGCAGTTTTAAAAGCGAGAATAAATATGGTTCTATGTCTAGTGGATCAGATGTTGGGAACAACCTGTACATGTAAAGTTATGTGTTTACCTGTCCAGGCATGTCCCATCGTCACCTGTCGGACCACCTGTCTGAGCTGGTGGAACACACGCTACATGACCTGGAGCAGTCCAAGTGCATCAGCATAGAGGACGAGATGGATGTAGCGCCGCTCAATCTGGGCATGATCGCTGCCTACTACTACATCAACTACACCACCATCGGTTTGTGCCAGTGCAGCTGTCCTGTCATCACTGCCTGACGGTCATGCCTGTCAGATCCTGTATGTTTGGGAAAAAAAACGTGACTTTGTGTCCGCTTGTGTTTGGCAGAGCTGTTCAGCATGTCCCTGAATGCCAAGACAAAGATCCGTGGGCTGATCGAGATCATCTCCAACGCTGCAGAGTACAAGAACATTCCCATCAGACATCACGAGGACGCACTTCTCCGACAGGTAAACAGACACTGAACTCCAGTGGAAACATTGACTCTTCTCTTCCAAGTCATTGAAACTGATCCCGTTTGGACGACTTATTTCTGTTTCAGCTGGCTCAGAAAGTCCCCCATAAACTGAACAACCCTAAGTTCAACGACCCCCATGTGAAGACCAACCTGCTGCTGCAAGCCCACCTGTCCAGGATGCAGCTGAGTGCTGAGCTGCAGTCGGACACAGAGGAGATCCTGAGCAAGGTGCACATTCATGGTGGTCAGCCCTGAGTGGGAACGAGCTGCTCAGTGTCTGTATTCTAACCCATGTGTTGTGTTTGCAGGCGGTCCGTCTGATCCAGGCCTGCGTTGATGTGCTGTCCAGTAACGGCTGGCTGAGTCCTGCACTGGCAGCTATGGAGCTGGCTCAGATGGTCACCCAGGCCATGTGGTCCAAGGACTCGTACCTCAAACAGCTGCCCTTCTTCACCTCAGAGCACATCAAGCGCTGCACAGACAAGGTACACCAGCGTTTTCTTGTTCTGCTAAGCTCACTTTACAACATCTAACTGTTGAATCAATGCAAGTGTGCACGGATCATCTTATCCCCACTGCCTTCATCAGGGTGTGGAGAGTATCTTTGACATCATGGAGATGGAGGACGAAGACAGAACCGCATTGCTGCAGCTCTCAGATGGCCAGATGGCCGATGTGGCTCGCTTCTGTAACCGCTACCCCAACATCGAGCTGTCGTACGAAGTGGCAGAAAAGGAGAACATCAAGAGGTACGCGTGGGTTCTGTTTGTGGTCGACGTCTTCACAGGTCTGGAAATTCAGACCCAGACCCCATGCAGAATCCACTCCTTATTTCACCTTAAAAGTCAGCTGACCGTCATAGTGAGAGATGACAAACGCGACTCGTCCAGGTTTGGGTCTCAGATCCTGACACATGAAGACTTCTAGCTTGCAGTAATGACCAGTGCTGTAGAGGATGAAATACAGATGTTAAACAGCTGCTTGACAAGGATAACGATGCCTTTTTGAAAAATAATTTTCACCCTGCGTGGTTCTTTTTGGCGAATGTTGATGTGTGCCTCCATGTTTGGTCGCAGTGGCAGTCCAGTTCTGGTCCAAGTTCAGCTGGAGAGAGAGGAAGAGGTGACTGGGCCCGTCATCGCACCTCTCTTCCCCCAGGTAAGTAACTTTTTTTATGCATTTCCCAGAGTTTATCTGAGGAGTTTGAACATGTAATGAATATTTTTCATTGCTGCAGAAACGTGAGGAGGGCTGGTGGGTCGTGATCGGAGACCCCAAGTCTAACAGCCTCATCTCCATCAAGAGGCTGACTCTTCAGCAGAAAGCAAAGGTCAGTGAAAGGTCAAAGGTCACTCTCTGCACGTCATCTGTGACCAGAAGTAAACGCTCTTTAAACCAAGAGGCTTCATTTTCTTTATCCCGTGCCCCCCCTTTCTGCAGGTCAAGCTGGACTTTGTTGCACCAACGGTGGGCGTCCATAACTACACCCTGTACTTCATGAGTGACGCATACATGGGTTGTGACCAGGAGTACAAGTTCAGCGTTGATGTGAAGGAGGCCGACAGTGAAGGAGACAGTGACTCAGACTAATCAGTGGAGTGTTTCACACTCCTGCGTTGTGTTTTATAGGAGGGATCAGTTTGTTTTTTCGTTTTTTTTTTTTTTTTTTACTGTAGATATGGTCAGCCCAATTCATGTCCCTTCACTTTGTCTCTACATGTCATCATCATCTCTGCCCCTGTGAGAAGGACAGTACAGTTTAAATCCCGAGTGATGAATTCTTGTGTACAGGATCAGTTAACAGTCAATGTAATCAGGCTCATTGTTAGAATGAACCACTGAAGCCTCAATCTGGGACATAAAACTCTGTCTTTACTGATCCACTGTCAGTTTTCAGGCGTGAATAAAACTTGATAAACCATTTAAGATAAAAAAAAAAAACATTTATTAAGATGCTCTTATTCCAGATTGGGTCCTTAAATACTTCAGAAAACTGTCCAGTTATATTTTGGACTGAAATTGTTCCGTCAAATCTACTTCTCACACTGTTCTAAATGTTTTTAGTATGATATGCTGTCTGGAATATTTTTTGCAATAAAGAGAAGCCACATAATTCTTTATAAATTATTTTTAGATTTATTTATAGAAACATGAAATTCTTCATTGAGCTGTTAAAAAGAAATACATAGACTCAAAGGAGAAGATGTGCTGAAGCATGTTCAGTGTACAGACGTGAGAGGACGGGTGTGTGTTTATGTGCTGATATCAAGCTGAATGAAGAATGCTGCCTGTGGGGACCACAGTTCCCAGTGTAACCTGCAGTGAGGGATTGGCGCCATTGTCCCTCGTTCAGTCTTCCTCTTTGAACCTCCAGATGCTGATCTCCCCATCATCACTGCAGGAGGCCAGGAGTCCCGCCTCCTTCGGGTTCCAGGCCACACAGTTGACGTCCTGGCTGTGAGCTTTGGCCACCTGAGCTGCCATCGAGAACACAGGCTGGTCTGGATCCGCCGTCTCGTCCTCCTTAAAGACTCGCACCGCGTCGTCACCGCAGGCGGTCGCCAGGGCGCCGGTCAGCCGACACCTGAGCGGAGACAAATGTCCCCAGTTAGATTTAACAAGATGGTGCATGCATGGTGTGGCTGAGCCCGTTGGTGATGAGGGACGTGTTTTTACATACAGTATTGTGTGAATTTACTCCCTGTATCAACAATGAGGAAAAGTGTGTGTTTACCTTCAAATGCCAAATTCTGCCCATTTCTAAGTGCTTCCAAAGGCAGCTGGACTTGTTTGTGGTTCTAGAAGACGTTTGGCCTCTTATCCAAAAGGCTTCTTCAGTTCTGACTGACTGGTGGGGAGTCTCAGGCATTTGTCCTCTTGCAGGATCATAGCTCCACCCAGACTCATGCAAGTCGCCCACCCGACCCACCCACTCTCACTCATCAACACTTATGGTGCGAGCCACATCTTGACTCGTGTGGCTCTAACAACTCGCATGAGTCTGGGTGGAGCTATGATCCTGCAAAAGGACAAATGCCTGAGACTCCCCACCAGTCAGTCAGAACTGAAGAAGCCTTTTGGATAAGAGGCCAAACGTCTTCTAGAACCACAAACAAGTCCAGCTGCCTTTGGAAGCACTTAGAAATGGGCAGAATTTGGCATTTGAAGGTAAACACA
>JBBMOE010000008.1:12168648-12283198 GCA_037975065.1 Chaetodon trifasciatus
TATATATATATATATAGCTTTCCATGATGTGGAGATGGGTCTTACCAGGCGACGTCGTACACCGTTCGTCCGTGGTATCCAGACAGAGTGCAAACACACTTCCACGACAAGTCTGTTAAACAAGCAGAGCAGAAAAGTTTGAGTTAAAACAGTCCACCAGCATCTGTCCACTTACCCACACTACTGTGACCTTCACCTTTTTTGTGTGTTTTGACAGAAATGTGCTTTACGTTTGGATACACTTGGTCTATTTAATGATGAACAGACTAAGCAGCAAATTGTCTGTTTAAAGTCTGTTTTTAGTCACTAAAAACAAGACAAAGTTGACAGAAATATCAACTGCAGCAGCTCTTTCAGTGCTCTGGACAAAGAGTTGCCATGTTGTTTGAATCAATTCAAGTATGAGACTGATATTAAATGAGGTCTCTGATGGTTCACAGCTTCTCTACTCCTCAGTCTTAGAGAACTAACTCATCTTTACCTGCTGAAATACTTTGTAAATTTTCATCCGTTAATAAACACATGAAATTCTATCTAGTTCAGTCATTGACTGGACACTACATTTTGTTAATGAGATGTTTTCTGACGTATGACTGACGCCGTCAACTCACCCTGTCCACTTTCATTTGGATACTCCTTCCAAATCTTCACGGTGCGGTCGTCGCTGCAGGAGGCCAGCCTCCGTCCAGCCGCATCAAAAGACAAAGCCCACACTGTGGACGTGTGCCCGGTCAGCGTGGCCCGGCACTCCCAGTCATCGTCCTCTTCCTTGTAAATGCAAATGTTGTTGTCGTAGCTTGCTGAAGCCAGGAGCTGAACGAACACGTGGTGAAAACACAGTACGGTAAACGTCACAACAAACTGAGAAATGATGTCTGTGTGCAGAGCAGAGTGAGAACTACCTCCTGGGTCGGGTGCCACACAACATGCTTGACATCTTGTGTGTGAGAGTTTACGACGGTCACACACTCATACTCGTCTTCTTCATCCACTGTGAAACACAAAAAGATCATTTCCACAGACACACAGGGAGGCACAGATCGGTGGATTTGCTGCTACACATCAGATTCTTGCTACACATCTGAGCTTTGACACAAACCTTCCCAAACCCACACGCTCTTGTCTCGGCTACATGTTGCCAGCAGATTCCCTGAAGGCGCCCACGCCACGCATTTCACCTCGTTCTCATGTCCTTCCAACACAGTCAAACTCTGGAAGACAAGGTGAAACTCTGAGAATGATCCAAAAAAAAAAAAAGAGACAGCACATTCAAAGTGAAGATTAAACATCTCACCTCAAAATCATCATTCTTCTTTTTCCAGATACACGTGGTTGCATCAAAACTGGCCGAGGCCAAATAATTCCCACATGGAGACCACGCCACCTTCCTCACAGTACGCTGGTGTCCATCCTGGAGCACCGTCTTACAAATCCAAGATTCACCTGAAGAAAAGACGAGCAGGAAGGATGTCAGCCATCATACAGTTCACACTTAGAGGGAAAACTTCAAAATCAGTGAGCGTCACTGCGTTATGGCAGGATGGATAATGGGACCTGTGCATCAGTGTAATGAAGTTCCTTAAATTTTCAAGCTTTTAATAAACAACATTGGCTAAAGACAGACAGTCTACTATTGTTTTATCAAAGAAATCTCTGTTGAATTTGCTGAAAATTTACTGTCATGATAAATAATTACATACCATGATAGAGGATTTTACCCATATCAGTCACAGTTCATCTGTACTAACATCAATTAGCTTCTGACACAAGATTTAAGATGTGTTTTGATTATAATCCCCCTGTTTAATAACACAATCCCTCTGAAATTACTCCTGTTTTATTTTACTCGTTATCATATTTTAACTGCTCACAAACCAGATATTATAGATGAGAAAGTGGAAGCGTTTTCACTGTTTTGACTGAGTAAAAATGGAGTTTAAGTGCAGGAACAAACTGAAGCGGCGACATTAACGTTACTTCCTGGGTTGTAAGGAGCGATGCGTTCCAGTACATCCAGCGAAATTCACATTTCCTTGTTTTTAAAGACTATTCAGTATGACATTGTTATTTCACCATTCTCTGAATCTGTAAGTATCGGCTCAGTTTCTTGTAAATCGACTGTCTTTCGGTCTATTTAGTTGACAGCTCACCTTCTCGTCCCCATATCCGGATGGCCTTGTCGCCCCCGCATGAGGCCAGCAGCGTCCCGGACGGGCTCCAACTGACGAACCAGCACCGGGAGTCCGGGTGTGCGCTCAGTCTCTGAACCAGGGACAGAGCCTCCTTCATATCTGAGCTGGTAAAATGCTGAAGTCTGTGAGCCGCCGTCAGTCCCGGATATCTGTCAGTTAACGTTACCGCCGACGGTTAACTGAAGCGAGATGAATCAGTAAACAAACACCACGATGCACCGAAACAACCTGCACAAACAAGCAGTGATGCTGCCCTAACCTACAGAAATATTTCAGCCAGAACAGGAATTAGAGAAAATTAACGTATTAACGCAAAAGAACAAAGTACAAAAGTTCACAAACACAACCATGTCGGAAACGTCGCCATCTTGGTCCATCCGGTGCTTTGCGCGATGCATTCTGGGGGCTTCTTTTTAATTTTTCTTTTTTTTTATTATTGGTAAATATATACCTGGACAACAAACAGTTTAAATGATGTGAGTTAATCAAAGGAAAAATACAGCCGCTGTGTAATGCTATCACATAATCGCAAAAAATATAGCTTTAATATTGTTTCTTTGGAGGAGTCACCACTAGGTGGGAGCACTGATCGTAACTCCCGTTTAGACTGCAGCCTACATGCCACGAAGAAGAATGTTATTAACACGGAAGTCGACAATTTACAGGAAGCCAGCGTAAGCTTCCTTTTGTTTTGATTTGTCTTTGTTTTTCTGTACCAAATTGGTGCTTATTTTTCATCAGGGTAGGTGGCTATATTAGTTAATAGGTTATAGTTTATATGATTTGTTTGAATTAATTTATTTTAATGACAGTTGGTGACACTTGTCGTTAGCTGTGAGCTAGCTTCAAACGGTAACAACAGAGCTAGCAGGCCCGAAGGCCATCTGTCCATTGTCTACCCGTCAGTCAGATACTTTTCCTGTTTCCATCGAGTAGCTAGTTTTAAGGTCAAACGTCGTTTGGGAACATTATATGTCAGAGTAATCAAAGCTACAGGACCGCTGTCATCCGCTCATCGCCCGGGGTAACGTTAGCTCTGCCGGCTAACAGTACTTACTTTGGACAGTCAGTTGGCTGACCTTACTGACGGATCGTTTAGTGCAGTCGCATTTACTGACAGTAAAGGGAAACCAACACAACAGACGATAAGGAGATTGGATGACCATGTATGCCCCACCGGGTTCTACTGTCCCTGGAGGTCGGAGGAGGAGAGGGGGCACCTCCCTGCCCAAGCAGCCGGAGCGGAGTCTGGTGTCGGCCCTGCCCGGAGCTCTGTCCATCACAGCGCTGTGCACGGCTCTGGCTGAACCGGCCTGGCTCAGGGTTCATGGAGGCACCTGTCCGAGACAAGAGCTGGGGGTGGCAGATGTCCTGGGCTACATTGACCCCAAGCTTCTGGACGGTGAGGACCAGCACAAGGCCATTATTCCCTACAGCAGAGATGAGTGTGGCAGCTCACCTGTAATGCTTTGTGATGTATCTGTGTCCTCCAGATTACTGCGTGAACCCACAGACCATCTTGCTGCTGAGGGTGATCGCCGCCTTCTGTTTCCTGGGCATCCTGTGCAGTCTGACTGCTTTCCTTCTGGATGTGTTTGGCCCCAAGCACCCAGCACTAAAGATCACACGCAGATATGCATTTGCACATATTCTCACAGGTAATTTTAATCTGTCATGCTGGAGTTCTTTTCATTCTAAAGGAAAAAAAATGGGTACTTAATTTTTTTCTTTGTCTCATCAGTGTTGCAGTGTGCCACCGTCATTGGCTTCTGCTACTGGGCCTCAGAGCTCATCCTGTCACTGCAGCAGCAGCACAAAAAGTACCACGGCTCCCTCATATACGTCACTTTTGCCATCAGCTTCTACCTGGTGGCAGGAGCCGGCGGAGCCTCTATCCTCGCCACGGCTGCGAACCTCCTGCGCCACTACCCCACCGAGGAGGAGGAGCAGGCTTTAGAGCTGCTCTCGGAGATGGAGGACAGCAGTGAAACGTTTCCTGCTGATTATGACATTGCCAATCAGTTTCAGCCACCGCCTGCCTACACGCCCTAACGCCGCCTGACTGGCCTTGCTAACACCTGCTTCTCTCTCAGCACGGCTATTGGCTTGATGAGCAGACCCCACTCTTTATCAAATGGATATCTTCGCAAATACTCTCCATAATGAACACAGTGTGCACAGTTAGTGCACAAACCTTTACTGACAGTGCTTGGGTGCATGAAAGCTTTCTTAAGTGGTGGCAGAAATTTAGGAGATGATTCTTACTTTCACCACTGAAGTTGTTAGCGGTTTGCATGTAAATGGCTTTTAGGATTTGGTTCTTACATGTGAAGCAAACTAAACTGCAAGGAGGGCTCAATGTGGCTCATCACAGGTAATTGATGAGACAGCCGCGGCCTGATCAGTGCCAATATTGAAGCTGGGCTGTGGGCACATTGTCAGCGGTTGCATTGCTCTTGGTTGGACGTGGATGAAGCTTTGTTCAGCATCATTTTGATGTCATTTTTGATAAGCTTTCCATGTGTATGATTTCGTTTTACCCATGCATCAAAAGTGCAGACATACACTGAGAAGTTTTAGACATTTCTTTTATATAAAATATCAAATGGACCTTATTATTTATTGTTTGGCTGTCTGTGCTGTGTCTTTCTTTCTTTTGCTTTGTAGACATCTATCACTGGTTTAGTCTTATTTAATCACATTTGTACTTGAAATAACAAGAAAATTGAAAAATGTGAGGCCGGTCTTTGTGGTGTTTTAAAAGGATGTGTTGTGTGTTGAGAGCTAGCAGCCACGGAGAAACTGAGAAACATGTCTTTACGTTTCACAATAGCTGACACTTAGTGACAGGAACCTCGCCGCATCAGCCGGTCGTGTCATGTTTCTTGTATTTGATTTGAAAAAGAAACCTTGTTTATACTTTGTGATTTCCATACGTGACAGTTTGAGTATGTGTTTTCTATGCATGAGTTCTGTCGTACGCAGATTTTAAGCCTTCAGGTTGAATCTTAGGGAGCGTTTCAAGTAAGATTCCAGCTGAGGCTTAAAATTGTGATTGATGTGGTGACTCTAGTTGATTGTGTATTGTTCTGTTATTTCATTTCTGCATTTTGTTCCTCAAATTGTTGCTATACTTTTACCACCAGTATGTAAATATTGATTGTTTATACATAAAAAAAGTGGTCATAATAAAATAAATGCCATATTTTGCCTCCTGTGTGTCATCTGTAACTTGATCTGGGGTTCTTCGCTAAATACAAGTGTTTTCCACCAAATTGGATATAGGAAGGAGCTGTAGTTCCGATTTAACACTATATTGACTCTGACATTTCAGGCTGACCGGGGTATTTTTGGGTTTACTGTCTAGACGCTACAGGGCATTACAGTGAGTAAGAGCCTTACGACCTAATAGACTTTAAAGGGCATACAGTATGCCTTACTGTACTGTATAAAGGCATCTCATCCGCTGCTGCTTTATAGATATAGAGTAAGACATTTAAAAAAAACTGCACCTGTATGCAGAGTGGTTTATAAAAGGTATTATCAATCCACTACCCTGACAGTTTATATTAAGTCTTTTTGCATTATTTCTGCAGGTTTCTCCATCTAGACGCTGTGCTAAGAGTTAAACTGTAACTGGGTCAAGATATTTCATGGGTTAAAGCACTACATGTTTAGATTGCTCTCCAAAGCCGAACAGTCACTCGGTGGCCAAATGACTTAAGTTAATCAGATGAATAAACAGGGTATTAATAGGGAAGGGTGTTCAAGAGACGAGTAGGCCGTTCGAGGCAAAGGAGCGTCGTCTCTTCTCAGAAAATAGAGCTTACGTGGTAGCGTCACATAGCCGCACTCTGGCGTATATATACAGACAGCCACAGGTAGATCAACACCACTACCAACAGTCTTCACAGGCTCAGTGGTAAACTGTTCACTCACATTCTCCTCAAACAGTGAGACTGAAGCTAAACCATGCTGGCAACCAGGACTTTGCTGTCAAAACAAACCCTGGCTGTTCTTTCTCGCCAGCCTGCCTGCTTTGTTCACCATGGTGACTATGGCAACTGGGGAAACACCAATATTGCAGTGGTAAGTGAAATATCAAAATGGGACCAGTGAAAAAACAGGCAAAGTATTAGCTGGGGCCTTCATCGTGATTCTTGAATCACAGGTTTTCTCAGGATGTGGCTGGTGGGATGGGACTGATGTCCACGAGGGAGTTTAGTGAGTATCACTCCTGCTGAGCTCAGGAATTTTCACATTATTGCATGAACATGTCACCATGCAGAGAGAGTAACTGACAGCTCTGTCTTCAGCACCATGTACCACCTGAGCCGTAACGGCGCTCGCTTCCAGATGTTTGCTCCAAATCAGCAGCAGATGCATGTGATGGACCACATGAGGAAGCAGCCGGGCTCTGGCGAGAACCGGTAGGCATGTTTGCAAACACGGATGCACTTTGAGACGAGGATCAGGATCACAGACAGGTCCAGTGGCTTGTTAACCTTTGAATGATTCCACACCTGATGTGACTAATTCCAACAGTATCTATGATTATTTCTGGCCGTTACATAGGAACATGATGATGGAGGCGGCTCGCTTCAGTCACGGTCAAGGAATGATGCAAATGCAAGACCTGGCCAAGCTGGATGTCAACAGCTTTGATGGTGTTATCTTTCCTGGAGGCCACGGCGTCACCAAGAATCTGTGAGGGAGACAGAAAAATGATGTAATCACTTTGAAACTGTGAGGTGTGAAATAAGAGAGAGAGAATAAGGAAGATGGAGCATTAATATTATTACAATTCTCAACTCTTTAGATCCTCCTTTGTGAAGGATGGCAAAGACTGCAAGCTGCACAACGATGTGGAAAGGGTGCTTAAAGATTTCCACCGTTCACGCAAGCCTATCGGGTATGTACCCTCTGGTCATTATTCAATCCATCAGTAAAGAGGGAGCAATGCTGTAAATTAATGACTCTACACACCATCTATAAAACACAGAGTCAGTTTAAGTATTGGAGCAGCAGTGGTTTGTTTTTTTGGGCTTTGCAATCACTTAAAATTCACGTTTTTTAATCCAAACATGAGGCAAAATTGCAGACTGCCACACTTTAAATCAGATTACATTAGATTACATTAGGCTAGATAAACACAAGATTTAAACAATCCCTGTAATGGAATTGGGACATTGGAGCAGCTGCAGAAAAGAAAAGATGTCAGACAATGCAGCATTCATTGTCTAACTTCTTTACTGTCAAATTGTGTACAACAAAGTTGCAGACTCTGTTGTGAAGTTTGGCTAAAATATATCCGATTACAGACAGAAGTTATGATGATGTTATGAGAAGCAGTAACAGCGGCCTTACTAGACCTGCTACTTTATTTACTTTCACATTGTCAATAAGCTGTTTGTTAGAAAATCCACTTTCCTTTTACTTCAGATAGTACCACAAAAATCTATTATGCCAGTCACGGCATATTCCTGAGAACAAAGCCAAAAGCAGCTCAACACGATCTTACTTACAACAAAGGAATTTGCATTTGTATTTTACAGTAAGAGTATGTAAAATATATTAAATAAAACATTCACAAACAAAAATAACCAAATCTGAAAATGTACTAAAAATCCACTTTGCGTTAAATAACTGAAGTAAAGGGGGAAAGAAAGAAATAAAAAAAACAGTCTACAGTCAGAAAAATACTTTTGCATGTTTGTAAAAATGTGCTTCATGACCTGTTATGAACTGCAAGTTGATGCACCATTTAAGAGGCTGTGTGGTGAAAGTGTGCGCTCACTGATCACAGCAGGAGGAGCAGGTGCAGTTAAACAGTCTTTACTCTCTAAAGAGGAAAGCTTACGCTGGGCGATGCACAGCCAGTCAGATCAAATCCTGCAGGTCAGAGCAGGCCGGGCAGAGCGAAGGCTCAGGCTGCAGGCAGTGTGGGATCTGCTGCAGAGACGCTGATCCTTTGGCTGCTGAGCTCGCACACGTCATCACCCCGGCCAACGGGGTGATGAGAGGCAACTGTGCAGACAGGAGAGCCTCAGGTGAGGGGACACCTGGTGGCCAGGTGCAGAGTGGCAGGTCGGACATGGCAGGATTAGAGTGGAGCTGGAGGAGGAAGAGGATGGAGCAGGTCTGACCTGGAGGCAGCCTTCATTTAAATACTAATTAATTCCAGTGTAATCATTTCCTGTTGCCATTAAGGCCCAAAAAGAGTTTGATCCATTAAAGATAATTTGATCAAAAAGGAAAAAAACACTGAAGACAATGTCAGTTAATTTTTATCCTTCTTCAAGTGATGATAAAGGACATAAACAGCTGAACAAAGAGGCTTTGCTGTGCAGTGTAGGAGTATCATTATCATCACTGTGATTCACATGTTGCTGTTGCAGACAGGATACGCCGCCCCACCATTGTCCTGTTTTGTCAGAGCTGTAATCGGCGTCCTGGAATTTGTTAAATAACAAAACAAGCAGTGTCTAAATTTAGAATCGTATCATCTTCCTCAAAGCATTAATTTAGCCCCTGGTGGCAGAGTTATTATCTGCAGCTCCCCCGCAGTAGCTACAACCCCTCCAGCTGCAGCTCCTCATCTCACCAGTGTCCTCAGATTTCATCAGTGTTTCACTCCCGTTGGATTTAAGACTCAAAAATTCAACTGTATGCACCCTCACCTCAAATTCCTCCCCAGTAACGTCCTGAGCTTGACCCGTTCATCCACACGTCCTGCTCCATGTGTGGACTTTGTTGCTTTTTGGTCAGCTGGAGCACATGAATTCTGATGTGTTGGAACAAAAACATGAACACGGTGACATCAGAGAAACCATCTTGCCTTCCCTTATTTGAACAGAACAGAGCCATCATTAACACTACTGCTACCACCTCACCTTTTCCTGAAAACACAAATAAAAATGCCTCATGCAGACTCCAGGCTGTGACTGTACTGTTGTGTGCATCTTCAATAAATACCAAATGTAAAACAGCACCTGCACCTCTTTAAAGGCACAGCACTCCCACACAGGTGTTTCCCACTTTGGCTGATTGGACCTCCTCTCAGGTTCAAGCTGGCAGGAGCTCATGAGGTCAGCAAACTACACTCTATAATGATGATGAAGCTTGTTTCCTGTCTGCTTCTACTATTGAATAATGACACAGTCCTGAGTGGAGGTCCAATCAGGCACAATGAGCATACTGTGGGTGTGTGCGGGCTTTAAATAATGCTTTGTGAGATCAGATTTAGTCTAAGCTTATGTCCAGTAGCAGGTTCAGTTACTGGGATCCTTCTGACTTGCACTGCAAGTTGAGTTTAAGTCTGTAGGATCCCAGTAAAGCTTCACAAAATGCCCTGTACAGGTGTGTGTTACCTGCTTCAAGCTTCAGTGCTCATGCTCTAAACGCTGATGAATGTTTCTGTGCAGATTTGCTGCACATCCTCCCATGGTTTCATTTATTGGAAAATGGTGGTAATAAACAGCGGACAGTCTGTAATCCTGCCTCATGCCCATGTTTCGGTCAGTAATAGTGGATTTCCAGTGAAGACTGAGCTTCACACTACTGCCCCAGTGCTTTATGCTGGGGGAGCTTTTCCTTTTCAGGCTCTGAATCTCTCCTGTCGGATGCTGGTAAGGCAATTATTCTCACACCCCGATCAGTCTTGCCTCTTAATCTTGACTTAATAAAAACCTCGACTGACTGTCTGCTCCTGCCTCAGTCTGGCCAGCATGGCTCCTGTGCTGGCCTGCCGAGTGCTGCCGAACATCGAGGTGACCATGGGCTACGAGCGGGACGACAACACTCGCTGGGGGAACTGGCCTCACACGAACATGGTGCAGGCCGTGAAGAGCATGGGTGCTCGCCACAATGGCCGTGAGCCATACATATCCTTTCCTGTCAGTGTTCACTAAATCTACAGGTTTCTGTTGATTTTATCATTTTTTTCATTCTGAAATGACTCCCGCTTTCACCTTAACTCTTTCTTTCACGAAGCTTATGTTGACGAGAAGAACAAAGTGGTCAGCACCCCTGCCTTCATGTGGGAAACCGACTATCACTATCACTATATATTTGACGGCATTGGAAATATGGTCAAACATGTCATGCGCATGTCAACCAAGTAATGTGGCATTTTGAGCCTGGAAAAGAAATAGAGAAAGTTGGTGTTTATGTTCATCATGCACCTCTGTACTGTGACCAATTCTTACCTGAAACAATATAAATGCTTTAGTTAAAGAGCAAATGGTTTGTTGTGTGTAATTGCTAGCATTGGTTTATATACAGGAAGGGAAACATGTGACAAGTACAGATAATGTCTGAGCAGATCGGCACGTCTTATGAGTCACTGTCCAGCTCGCCATGGTTTGAACTAGAGACAAAATGTCTTAAACAGGACAGGCAGGGAGGGATTCATTGTCCTCACAGTCAATCACAACACAGCTGACGTTGTAAACTGAAGGATCAGCAGTTAAATGATGTCTGATGTTTGGTCACAGCAGGACTCTGCACCACATAATGTACAAACCACAAACCACTGAGGATCTACACCCACTGTGGACATGAGCTGTACACACCTCTGACTAAAACTCCATGAAAATTAGGCCTGTAACATGTCAAACACCTCCCCCAGATCCTTGAAATAAACAGTGACTGCATGGACAATCACTTGCAATGTTGTGTAATGTTTGTCACACCTGTTGAGTGCAGAGGTAAGACACCTGTGACTCACCTGTCTCCAGAGGGATGACTCATACTACAGTCTGTTAAAATACTGGAGAAGTTTTAATGATGGGCTGTAATAGAGGCTCTACATGTGGAACTCTTGGCTGGTTGGTTGACCACTTTAGTGCAGACATTCAAGGTCCACAGAGGATGAATCTTCCTGACTTTGGTGATCTGACTTTTCATATAGCGCCACTATCAGGTTTCATTTGGCCAAGTTTGGTTTATGACCAAATATCTGAAAAACTAATGACATTCACATCAGCCTGAACTGTGCTTTGTGTTCAGCAAATGTTAGCGTGCTAACATGTACATCAGCATGTTAGCATTAACACCAGATGCATGCTCACATTAGCATTTAGCTCAAAGCAGTGCCTCACAGAGCTGATATTCTTTCCGCATGTAGAAGTTCAGCTTTTTTAGGCTTGTTGCAGCACATGTACATATTTTAAAATCAGTTCATAAAGAGACAAAAAAGGCAAACAGACACTTCACGGCAAATGGATACAACTGGTTTCACGAGCACAGACCACACCGCACCAGTATGTGATTAAAGGTTTAAAAGAGAGGATGGGTTAACCAGATTAGCCCTGCTAGTTAACTAGCTGCTGTGATTCAGTTAAAGAGCTACTGTTCATCCTCATCGCATTTCCTCGAAGCACCAAATAAATAAATAAGTCAACACATTCTCAGTCTGGTACATTCAGAATAAAACAATTTATTCATTACAAACATATAAAAATGACAAAAACAACCAGGTGGCAAGATATAAAAATTTCCAGTTTGTACAAAACTTCCAAAACCATCATCAGAAATGCATACTCACTCCATATGAAGATCTTCATCTGGGTTCTTTATGTAAATAGAGTACAAAGAATCGCTAGAAAGATTTTCTTATCTGTCAGGTGACGTAAAAAAAAAAACAACTTCTTTTATTTTTCAGTTAAAAAACCAACAAAAAATGTAGGCTACTGGGCACAAAATTCATAACAGACTTATAATTCTAAGACAGAACCAGAAGTCGATGAAATATTCACAGTGTTGCCTTCACACCAGTGATGTGAATTGTAAACATCGTTGCATATCATAACTCACTGTAATAAATATACAGAAATACTCATCGTGTGAGCTAAACGAGTG
The DNA here is from genome assembly GCA_037975065.1 of Chaetodon trifasciatus. Taxonomy (NCBI): domain Eukaryota; kingdom Metazoa; phylum Chordata; class Actinopteri; order Chaetodontiformes; family Chaetodontidae; genus Chaetodon; species Chaetodon trifasciatus. The sequence continues at coordinate 12,180,702 of JBBMOE010000008.1, forward strand.
TAAAAAAGGTTCGACTTTCCAATCGTTTAAAACCTCTGATCATTTTGTTTGATTATAGCTCGTCAGCGCAAACCTTCCACAGTCAATCAGCTAGTGCGTCCTTCTGACATTTACAAAAATAAGGCAAAAATTATTTTCCCTGTGGCTGCCGTTTAATCGCAGAGGCCAGGTTTGACCGATTCAGGTGGAGTAAAGTAGCATTTTCTCATCTGATGAAATGACGAAGTGGAATATACAACAGCAGGGTTCGTTCACATTACAGTACATATAAACATTTGTACATTTTGAACAAATAGTGGGAAGTGATTTGATTACGTACATATAAAGTCTTCAACGGGAACGCTACTGTGACAGATAAAATGTATAAAACAGGAAATGAGCTCAGCAGTAAAATCACAGTGGCAAATAAACAAAATCTTCTTTTAAATACAGTAAATAATGGTTTGGAGTAGCAAAGTTAAATATCACGAACTGCTGCGACAAGAGTTGCCTAATCATGTGATCTTTAAGTAGTATTACTCAAGTACTTCAAATTCAGAAGGAGATGGTGGTGAAAATACTCCGAGCACCGTCTGACTGACAACACAAGCGACGCTGCAGCTACAGACATTTCCACCTACAGACCGACATTGTCATTAGCGTCCCTTTGCCTTTATTAAAGGGAAGACTTTCGATGCATAAACATGAAATGCGACCTTCATTATGTAGCGTGCTGCTGCTTTCGTAAAGCAGGACTTTCGAGGGGGGAACATTTCATTTCTCAAAGCAGCCCTGTGTGCCTGATTGTCAAGGTTGGAAAAAAAAAATCCAAAAATACAGTTGCACAAGCTTCTTAGAAAAATAAACAATCCCTTCTCAGCTTCATTATGCAAAGCACAACGGAGCAAGTACAAGAATGTCATCTGAGAACGTCTGAGGAGTTGCAGTCTGTCACGTTTGATGGCATACAGCGTATAATAGTGTCTCTTTAAATTGCTTAACTTTAGTCTACTGTAACAGAGGATAAAAACATAAAACCATGAGTTCTTTCACGTGACAGTTCCAGTGAGGTGTGACGGTGTCCAGGACCACAGTGCTGTCGTCTCTTCTTTAAAACTGCTATTTGGTGTCTGTCTTAGATATACCTGTGAAAGACAAAGGGTGGTGCAGCGTTAGAGAACAGCCCTTACAGGTTAACACATGTTAACTGAGGAGCAGCTGGCATGCATGAATTCACATGGATGATGCAGCAGCAGGCGAGAAAAGGATGCAGGCAGGCGAGCAGTGAGAGGTGGAAAAAAGAGGACAGAGGTGAGAGGGCAGGCAGAACAACGGACCGAGTCAAGCTGCTAGAGCAGGGCTGAGTTGGAGTCAGAGCCTGAATCGTGGCCAGAGCCGAGGCAGGGCTCACGGGAACAGACGGATTCCTGAGCCCGCCTGTACTCCTGGTACTCCTGGCGGAGAGCGTTGAAACGCGCCTCACTTAGGGAGCGGCTGTACTGGCAGCGAGGTGGGTTGGAAACTGGCGGGCTGACTGAGGGAGACGGGCCTGGGGAGGGCATCAGGGAGAGGAAAGGCATGGATGGACGTGTCATGGGACAAGCTCACAATAACGGCACAAGGGCACAGGATGAACACATGCAGCATCACGTCACTTCAAGCGTTACACTCGTGCAACAACGAAACATCACACACGTGACGGGAGTGTAAAGGAAAGATCACCTTTCTGTCGCTGGTCCTGGAGGCCACCAGCTTGATCACATCTGGGCTCCACTCTGCCTCTCCGAAAACCCATTTGTGACTGATCAAACCTCATGGCCTCCAGGACCTCCGAGTCCACGCAGGCATCAGCAGAGTCCCACTCATAACTCTCATCTACTGATGTGTTCCTTCTAACGAGATACACAAAACAAGTGGTCAGACAACAGCAATCGAAACAACAACATTAATGTTATTTTGGCAACATAATTGAATCCTTCTGCCAAGAAGACACTCCAGTGTTTGTTGCTATCATCCAGGTGCGGTGGTGTTTCACCTTTTCGCTCTTCTCTCAGGCAGCTCCATCTCAGCTCTGTGCCGCTCGCTTTCCTCTGTGGTTTCGGGGGAGCTGAGGAGTGTAGGAGTGATGGACAAGGACTGTCGGAAGAGACCGGCGCTACCCCTCCCACTGCTCTGACTGGCATAGCTGGCCCTCCCTCCCTCCCTGATCTCTGTCTCCCCTCCCCTCCCCATCAGCCTGTCTGGCTGTCTGTAGCTGTCCCCCTCCCTGGGTGGGAAGGGGGCGTAGTAAGGTGAGGGCCAGCTGATGCCCCTGGGCAGATAGGACCTCGGAGGGCCCCTCCTGGGGTCCATGGGTCTCATACTTTCCGCTCTGGATCCTGGCCAGTGTTGGTACTGGGGGACAGGGATGGAGGAGGGCATGGGAACATACTTATGTTGGGCAGACCTCAGGGTGTCTTGATAAGAGGGGGACCACCTGGAGGACTCGGGGAAAACAGCAGCTTGCCGTCGTGGATCAGAGGGTTCCAGCATCGGGGAGACTGAGGTTTGTCTGGGAGGGTACATGGAGGGAGTGAGGTAGGGAGGACTAGCTAAAGATCTTTGTACATGATGAGGCCTCTCTAAGCTCCCCATGCTGGGGCGTCTGAAGGGGACATACTCCCTCCAGGAGGGGCCTGGCCTGGGAAGGGAAGACGGACTGTGACCCAAACTGTAGGACTTCAGCCTGACGTCTGGGTTTGGGAACTCGTCCCAGTAACATTTCTCAGAAATATATGTTCTAGGGGTCTCGAAGTGCTCCCACCGCTGTGAGCCTAAACTGATAGACTTCTTTAGAAAAGGACGAGGCTGTCCCATACCTGAGAGCGTCCGACAAGGGCCCATGCTTAAGGATTTCTTCAGAAATGGCACAGGGGCTTGACATATTCGTGATGCAATGTTATTAGTCCTACTGCCCTGAGAAGCTTGTCTTTGGGGTTGCTCTGATAAAGACTCACTGCTGTGTACAAAACTCTGCGAGTGCTTTGACATGATATCTGCCATTCCTTTAGCTGCACTGAACAAGGTGTGAGCTGACCTGGATCCAAGTCTGGATTCAGGTCTCTCTGTGCTTTTATTCCCAGCTCGAATTTGTGTTTTCTCATCATAAAGCTGCTTGCTAGTTTTTTCTGGACCGGGAGACAATGGTCTTGTCTCGTCTGGGAATCTAACTCTAAGTGAAAAATCTCTACCATCCATGTTGAAGGAGCGTTTATGTCCTTGTTTTTTACTGCCATAAAAGCTGGACTCCGCAGCACCCACAGAATGAGCCTGTTCAAAGCAAGCCTTTTGGCTTGAGTCGCTTTCCTCGTTTTCCTGAACATGCACCTCCCAGTTTCTAGGAACCACGTCAGGCTTCATCCCCGGGGACTTTTCTGGCTTCAGTTCTGAACTTTGTTCGGCAGTGTCTGTGACTTCAGCGTCTTCCACAGGCTCATCCACGCTCATTTCAATGAAACCTGGAAGGCTAAGGTATTCAAGAATTGCACTTGTCTGCAGTGGGGACATTTTGGGAGATGGAGCTGCAGGCTTGGCCTTGAAGGACCCTGACATTCCAGGGGCAGAAAACTGAGACTGGTCACTCTCAACTTCTTCTACAAGAGTCAATGTTGAAATAGGGCTTGGGCTATCAGAGAAGAGACACTTGTCACTCCTCCTGGAGCGCGTTCGGACGCCCTCTCTCTCTAACTCAGAGTAAAACCCTGAACTCTGTCGGTCATCCCGAGCCTGAGTGTCTTTTTCTTTGGCCTTCGCCCCTACTTCATGATGTTCATAGGGCAAGGTAGAATAGCTTGATGGACTGGGATCCCTTGTGGCTGTGTAGTCTACTTCTGCAGTTCTCTGAGGCTGATTATATGGAGCTGAGGCTAAACCTTCAGGCCTCTCACTGTCAACTGCAGGACGTCTGGTTGCCGAATCCCAGGTATGAGTTCCTGCATAAGCATATGAATGTCTAGACCTTGTAGCAACACCTCCATCCTGTGTCTTTTCCCTTAAACCCTGCTCAGTCAAGGACTTTCTGCCTATATCTGTGTCCCTCTGAGGACTCAATGACCTGGCTCTGTCTGGTGTTTGTAGACACAGGACAGGTGGACTTTGTGAAGTGACATCAGGGGAGAGCATGGGGAGGGAGGTGTTCTGGGTGACTGGAGAGCATGACAAATCAACAGCAAAAGAGTCCTCTGTGGTTTCCCTACGCTTACGAGGATGCTGAGACCTGGGCGATGTGGTATCCCGGGGGGTCTGTACAGGAATGAGGCTGGTGACTGATGTAACAGGGCTAATGTCCCATTGAATGTGAGATGTAGGGAGACGGTCCATGGGACTGCTGGTGTTCCCAAAGTAGCACGCCCTCCGATAGTCCGACACCCGACTTGTCTGACCAGAGGGCCTGTGTTTCTGTCGGATGGTGACATCTTGTGGCTTCCATACAGGCTCTTCCTCTGACTTGGGTGAGTCCCGTTGAGGACTTTCTGTCTTTTTAGACTGTTGCTCGTCTCTTCCTCGACCACGACCTCTATGTTCAGCTGTATAGCTCTCTAGCTCCTTCTCCATTTTTTCCCTCTCCTTTGCCAATTGGACACACTTGTTAATGCTGTCCCGCTCAAGCTCACTGTCAAGTTGTGAGACCAGGGTGCTGTTATCAGTCAGCTGGCTCTCCATCGGCTGGTAGCCTGAATGGAGTGGTCTGTCTCTGTCTCTGTCCAGATGCTTAGATTTCTTGCCCAAAGTGAGGAATAGATCATCAGCCTGGCCTGGCATACGGTACCTCCTGAGAGAATCACTGGGTTTTTTCTCGCTGTTGTCTGAATAGAAGCTGGCTCTTTCCAGTAGGGCCTCCGAGCCTTGTTCATCATCAGAGTAAAAGCAGCCATGACGAGAAAAGTTTCTGGCCATGGCCCGTACTCGTCCAGGGGAGGAAGGAGGTCTGCTTAGCTCTGGGACGTCCACAGTGAGAGGAGAATTCTTCCTCTCGTCCTTCTCTGAGCTCAAAATGCTTGACTTAGGAGAGTCCCTGAACGATGTCCTGTTGCTCCCTGAGCTTGCTCCACCATTAATTTGCAGGATGTCCTCCTTCAAGTTTTTCTTATTGGAGGGACTGGAACCCCCTTGCAGTGGTTGGACAATGAAGCGTCCATCTGGGCCTCGGGAGATGGACTCCAGAGCCGTTGGTGAGGGGGCCTGTGACCCCAGGTGACTCTCAAAGAGCGTGTAATGTGGTGGAGGAGACGAGTTGGACAGGAGTTGTTTCCGCTGGTCGTGGTATTCCCCGCGGCTGCCTTTATCGAAGGACGACCGGTCGGACTGTGAGGAGGACGAGTTGGGGAAGAAGGGAAGCGGCGGGCAAAGCTTCAGCTTTAAAACACTGTCTGGGCTGCGAGGAGGTGAGCGAGTGCTAAGATAGACATGGACAAGAAAAAAATGATTAAAGGTCACACTCCATCAAAAGTGGCAGAGACGCATTAATTTGTCCGTTACAATCAAAATGCAAATGAAGGAAGAGAAATGTTTAATGAAAATAAACGCATGCAAAGATGAAGACACTCACTCTGGAGAGGAGCTCTTCTGGAAGGCAGATGGGAGATCTAAGAAAAGTGAAGGAAGGAATAAAATGTCAAGCAACAGCACAGCTGAAAGTCCCATCCTTACAAAGCGTGTTTGACGTAAACTCAGAAGTCAACAACTGTTCTTTCCGCACACCAAGTAAAACTAATGTTTTACCGTGTCTTCTCTTTCTGCGCCGGCGCCGTCTCCTCTGACTCATATAGCATGCTGTCACCAATGAGAGGATGATGGCCACAAACAGGAAGCACACTCCTCCTAACACACCAGCCAACAGGGGCTCAGGGATGACCTCCAAGAAACTTGGGCGCAGGGGGTAAATTTCCATCCCTGCAATCAGACCAGTAGTCGATAATGGTGATCACAGAATCCACTGCACCAGTTAAATGGTGGAAGTTTGACTCAATATGCAAGTGATGCTCATCTATAGGAGGGCACTTACCAATAGTGGAGACATTGACAGACTCGCTCGGTTCGCTGAGTACTTTGTTGCTGCGAGACATCAGCCTCAGATCATAACTGGAGTCCTGAGAGAAGGTGTTTGATTAGATAGAGATTTGTATGCCTGTGATTAGTCACTACATGCAACCAGATTGTGAAAGCAGGAAACACAGAGGCCACACTGACTGATCTTTTGGCTAAATGAGAAATAAATTAATCATTACCCTTAGCAGTCCTTGTATAATAAGTTCACTCTGATTGGCAGTGATGTTGCTGCTGAGGATGACCCACTGGCCCTGATTCCTGCGGGCTTGCAACACATAGCCAGTCAGCGGAGAGGATGAAGCCTCAGGAGGCAACCACTGGAGAAGAACACCCTGCTCGGTCCGGTTGGCTGACAGAAGTATGGGAGGATCCAGGGCTGGAAGAGTGGTGACGGCTGTAGGTGTTTCTGTTGGCACAGCTGATAAAAAGACCCACTGTAAGTTCAAACTGATACTTTCCTACAGCAAAACAGCATTAGAGAGATGGAGGGAAACCTGAACGACTTGCACAAACCTTGTGTTTGCACAGTAACAATTTCACTGAACGGTCCAGAGCCGAGTTTATTCTGAGGTAGGACACTGAACTGATAGCCAGTGCCAGCAAGCAGCCCGGTCACCAACAGGTAGTTTTTGGATGTTGGCACAGGCAGAGACGCCCATTCATGTTTCCCTCTTGATGCCTGCTTGACCCTGGAAAAAACAATTCAAAACAGCCAAAATAAAGACAGACCACCAAACAGTTGGGACTGTTTTTCACAGCTAAAAACTGCATCACACAGTGTGTACTATGTGTTACTGACCATACAGTGAACTTCTGGGTGTATCCACCATCAAAGCCTGGTACCCAGGACACGTTGGCCTGGTTCATCTCTGTGGTGACATACACCGAGGACACGACATGAGGACTGGTGCCTGAGGGACAGAAAAATACGGCTGTAAGTTTAAACAATACACATTTAGGTTAAGGGTCACATATCAGTGCATTAATTTGCAGAAATAAGGTCGGCCTGCTCACCCAGTACCATGACCACAGTGCCGACGCTGACAGTCGCAACACGATTAGTGGCCAAACACTCCCAGCCCCCATGGTGATCTTTACTGAGTGGCTGCAGCAGGAGGGAGCCATTAGCCAGCACAGTGTACACGGAGCGAGGAGTAGGGCCAATCTATGTGGAGGGACAGCAACAGGTTAAATAAGGTATTGGTAATAAGACGTGTTTGAGCAGCACCTCTGCCTATCAGAATGGAAAATCTCCTGTACCTTGCTCCATGTTATGTTTGGAGTGGGGTCTCCATTGGCTTCACAGGGGATGATCAGCTCTCTGCCCACCTCCTGGAGATACTCAGGCCGAGGAGACACTCGGAATGACGGCGGGTCCTGGAGGAGAGAGCACATGTTTAACTGTGTATGCTCACAGGAAAAGGTTTTCTCTGGAACTGAAGTCGAGAGCATCAGCCTTACCTGCAAAATGACCTGTGTGGCTTCAGACTTGCCCATGGTGCCATAGCTGTTATAGGCTGTACATGTGTACATGCCCACAGCATTGTCATTGGCTGTTGTTATAAAAACTGAGCCCTCGGAGTTCACTAACCAACCTGGGTACTGGAGAGATCAAAGGAGGACAGAATTATTCAAGGATGAAAGAGGCATGTGTGCAGAGACACGCTGGATTTCTTCAGGACAAGGCTTACCTTGTCAAGATTCAGGGCGTCCCCATCTTTGGTCCAGTTGACATACAGCACAGGGGGATCAGCCTGGACAGGGCAGACAATGACCCCCTCCATGCCTGCAGGCAGGTATGTTTCCCGGGACATTCGGCCAACACGTGCAGGGTCTGAGGTGGAGAAAGAGGAATTGATCACAGAAAGTAACTAAAGAGGCTGTTTCCACAGGGCATGCAGGGAAAAACTCAAGACCCCTGCAACCCTGACCAAGTTTATAAAAACTGAATGGGTGTATGGAACCACAGAGATGCTGCCTCTCAGGTGCAACCTCCCTACTAAAAAATGTGAAAGCACCAAAAACTGCAGTTCCCTAAAAGGCCATTTGAGGATGGCTTATTAAAACACATACTTTTACAGCGGAAATAAATGTTTACAGCCTGGGTAATGTCACAGAGACGACATCCATTGTTTTACAGTCTATGGATTAAACCTTACGTTTCACTTTCAGGTGTGCAGAAGCTGAGGGCGGGGTCAGTATCCCATTAGTTGGGATGCAGGTGTAGTTGCCAGCATCTTCTGGGATGAGATTAGGGATAAGAAGTGTTCCATCCACCAAAATCTTCACTCTGGACTTTAGGGACCTACAACCAAAATAAACAAAACATGGTGCAATTTAAGAAGATATCAGATTGACATTTGTAATGAGAATAAAAATTGATTAGTTAAGATGGTTATTTATCAGAGCACAGAAAATATCACAATGATCTGAACACTAATCTCCTTTGTCTAGGGTTTATAGCGTGCTTGTGACCAAATGATATAATAGTCTTATAGATAATCTAATTAGAATTGATTGTATTACCAACTTGCTCTGGAAAACACGTAAATGATCTATTGTGTTTATTTAAAGGCTTCCTTTAAATATCCTTCCGGTATTCCAGTTAAGCAAATGAGGATACTGTGGCTGATCACGTCTGAGAATCACGAAATCACAATAATCATGTTTTACATCTGACAGAGAAAGTATATTAAGAGTGTTTTCTTTTCACTTCATGGACACAGTGCAGGGACACCTGTACTCACTCAACATGGTAAACATTCTGCCCTTGTTTCAGCCACTCATAGGTGAGGTTAGAAGGGTAAGCATCAGCCTGACACTGCAGAACTGCATCCTGGGACATGTTGAGAGTGGTGTCCTCTGGGGATATGATGATGATTGGAGGTCCTTTTGACGAGGTGGAAGAAAACATAACAGACCCTGATGTTAGTATTGTGTTTATATAGTCAGTCAAGACCTGGATAGCAGATCAGTGCTGATTGGCCTTGATTCAATGCAACAGCAGCGGACTGGCTATAGGTGGCAGTATAGACTCTGTAACCATGACTGTTACACTGTTCACTGGGTTTGAAGTCGCACAATGAGATCGTAAAGCCTTTTTAATCTATCTGGATGGACCTTTTGTCCCAGAAAAACATATGTAGTAGATGCTATTTTAAAAAAGACAATCCTGTGTCTGGTTCACCTGCACATCACATCACAGCAAACACTCAAACGTGAGATCAGCAGAGATTCTGTCTCTCCCTGGTGACTGACAGATGACCACTGACCTTTGACCTGCAGCTGTGTGGAGTGGGTCAGGTTCCCCTCCGAGTTGGACACGTGACATTTGTACACTCCTGAAATATTTCTTGTCACGGAGGCCAAAGACAGGGTACCATTGAGTACCTAAAAGGGGGCGGAGGTAAAGAGTAAGAGGTTCAAACAGAAAGAGAAGTCGGAGGACGATCGTGAGGCTGTCGTGGAGAGGACAACAAAGCAGTTTGCTTCAAAGGAACATCAAAGCAACAACTCCTCCAGAAAATGCTAATTATAAAGTATTTAATTAAAATACTGCAAATGCCATCTGTTAATCCAACTCACTTTTATTTTTTCATGTTTCTCAATTTGGCTCTCATCTTTATGCCAGACAACAGTTGGTCGAGGGTTGCCATGGGCTCCACAGCTGAGAGTCAGCGCGTCTCCGAGCAGAACCTCCACGAAAGTTGGGGGTGTCTTGATAAACACAGGTGGAGCTAGAACAAAGACAGAGCAGATGAAATATTTATCTTTATTTACATATTCAAATGGGACAAAGAAGGCAATCAAAGCACTAACTTAGCACTAAAGTCAGCAGTCAACCAATGGCTTTGGTTGATTTGCTGTGTTTAGAGGTAACACCTGTAGCTCACCCCAAAACAGAAGAGCTCAGTGGCAACTGGAGGGATGCTCTGAAAATCTGGTTTATCTAGACGACCCCCAGACTCTGTGAGCAGTTTTACTTCCTCTGTGTGGAGAGGGGCAGTTGGCGGGTATGTGTGGCTGCAATGTTCTCAACTGTTCACAAGATTTATGGGAGATTTATCAGTTTTAGTGAGTAACTGTGTCAATAGATTTGGAAAGAGACACTGTTCATGTTTCCAAATGTGGTGTTTTGCGCATCACAAATGTAAATGGAGCACAATAACTGGGGTAACCGCCAAACAGCAAATCCCACTATAACTATCTGGACTGACTTTTATGTTTTGTAATACCTTTTTTGTGTTTCTGAGGGGAGAATATGGACTTAACACTGCCATGTTTGTGTTTTTTACCCCGATGGGACCACCCATGCTAAAAATACTTGCACTCATTGAATTGGAAAGGGATTGGATAAAATATTGCAGCACTGTTTCTGCGCATAAGGCTCTGTGTCAAGTTTGGCTTTGGGATTACTGAACATATTCTTAGGTAACATGTACAGTATTCATGTGATATTCAATGCATGAACTCATGAAATACTATTATGTGCAAGACAGGTGTCCAGTGTTCATCTGCAACCTGATGCAGCACATGAAGGCCTTTCATTCACTGTCAAATCCCCACTTCACACTCTCAGTGGAAGTCCTACCTCAACTGTGGCATAACCAGTGTGTGTGTGTGTGTGACAGAGAGTGGACGTAGGTGGGTTAAAAACAGTCAGATTTACGCATTTAACCTTAATCTTTAGCCCACACAAGCCATGCATACGCTGTCCTGCTCCTGATATTCTTAAAAACAACTCCTACTTTGACATCAGCTCACAGCAGGTGAGGTATCGACAAAGACACGATCAGTGTGTACACAGAACGTCTCACAGAACGTCCCAATACGCTGCTGTAATACTCAGGAAAATTCAGTTTGGCAGGACCTTCAGAGTCCCAGCCAGGCTCCACACTGTGGCTGTTCTAAACAAGGACAGTGCCAGTGATGAGCAACGAAAGGAGCAGCTCCAGAGACCCGAAAACCCTGCAGTGCTGCACCTGTGATGGAGAGGAAGGTCCATGTGCCGTTTTGAAAGTCGTCTGTTTTGCTGTCCAGGAGCAGAATGCGGCATTCGAACCAGCCCTCGTCCTCCAGGGTCAGCCGTTCCACCAGCAGAGAGGCACCCCGGGTCAGCGACACACGGCCTGTGGGAGGAGGGGTGAGTGCAAAGAGGAAGGGGTGAGAGACGGAGAGAGAGAAACGGTCAACACACACATAGCCAGACAGGCCGAGTCAGCACATGCAGGAAGAGGGCTTAGCATGCAGAGGACACAGGCATCCTGTGCCACAAAGGCCACAGTCAAAGTCATAGACTTTATGCTAGCAGACAAAACCAAGCTCAGTGTGATCATCAACTGCAGCTCGACCGTTTGTAGCAAAAAAAACAACCACATAACTAAGATTCAGTGGAGGTGGCAGAAAAAATATGCCGCTCAGGGGATGAGAAGTCCACGGCCGTAAGTTTGAGTGCAAACACATGAATCACTCCAGCGATGATTGTAATGATACGCAACATCACAGACGAAGATGGTGTCCTGTCATTTGGGGTTTGGGTGGTGGTGGAGTGGAGAGCTAGCATGTGCATGCCAGGGATATTTGGCGGCCGCTTCATTAAATCACTAAAATAGAAGCTGCAGGAAAAATTTCTGGATATGAAGGAATGCCGTGAAAGAATTTGTGCATTGGCATGATGAGTTGACCTGAGAGGGCCTCGCCGTCCTTCACACTTGGCACACTTATGCAGACAGACTGTGGGTGTCTGGAGGTAACAGTGCAACCTTGTTGATGTTCCCTCCTCCCCTGATAATGAAAGGGACTCGATGATTCTGTATACAGCTGAGCGAACGCAATGCCACTTTAACTTCTTCTCTCACATCAGACTTGTGTTGCAATAAACTTATATATTCGAGAGAAGGAGTGTGTAAATCTTCTTCCTCCTCTCATTTTTTGCAGTTTTCGGCTTAAAAGGGATTTCTACAGCAGATGCCGGATGACACGAGTCACCTGGTTTTGTTTATCAGTGAGGGACACCGGGCAGACATAAACAATATGGAACACAGCAGATGCATGCTCTGAACTTGTGTGTGAGCTAAACATCCTCAATGACACAGATGGATCCATGCACGCACACACACACACTCTAACACACACCCATACTTCGCTCCCTCTCTCCGTACTTCTTACAACTCCTTGTCAGGCTTTGAAACTTGATCTGCTGGTTGCCTGGTGACTGCAGCCTGGTTTTCAGGGTACTGAAGTTACCCTTCCCCACCCACCCCCCTTCCTTTTATTCCGTCTCTCAATGAACTCTTTTTCCCCCTTCAATCTCAGGGCTTTAAACGACAGGAGGATGCGTGCAGGGGGGAAACACACACGTTGCTCATACCAGGCCATTGGCCAAAGCAGTTTGAAAGTAAACAGGGGAATGTGGAGGAGTTTCCGGCATCACGTCACACTTGTTTGTGCTTAACGAGCTTCTCAGATGATATAAGTAATGTCTGTCACATTCAATCCTTTGTGCAAAGTAAGAAGAAATGCAGTCTCTTCATTTGATTTTAAGGTTCTTCCACTGTAGACTTATAGATCAGAGCAGACAGTTCTCCACTGTTCTGCAACCCTGAAGCAAAAGTATCACAAGAAACACAATATCCTCGCTCTTCACACCAGCTTCCCTCCAGACAGCAGTGTCTGGAAAGCTATGAAATTCACTTAAATCTATATGTGGCCTTAAGACAGGGTGAAAACACTCACTTAGAGTAAAGACAGACAACAATGGCTAACAATTAACCCTGCATTCCTGACTGGGGCTGTTGCTGTGCTTAATAGTTGGGTTTAATGTTTGACTGACCTCCCAAAAGACAGACCAGCGTTTGACGGGCGGCGCTCACTTAGAGGCACCATAAAATGAATGCCTCTCGTTTCAGCCAGCATCGTTCAAACAGCTGGGCAGGGCCAGCAGAGAGGCAATGTGCAGACAGATGATAACAGGTACGGGGATAACTTTAGGCCTTTTCCTTTTATCTCTCCATGAGGGATCCTCCCTGAGCTGCCCGTTTCCTGTGCAACCCTTTCCAACTGGACGTGGAATTACCCATCCGCTGCAGGCTAAGCGGAAAAACACTTTCTCATGAAAAATCACACAAACCCTCTTTAGCATGCGCCTAATCCTCATGTGGCTAAATATTAAAGGATACTTAAAGATCACGGTGGCTAACGGCGACTCTGACTGCCATGTGGGCCGATGTCGTGGGTTCAGGAGCACGTGGGTGTGTATACATGTTGATTTTCAAAATTCGGTGAGGGCCCTGCCCCCTGGGTCTCCACAGGGGAATTCTGGTTTTGATGTCGAACACTTAACCCTTTCCCGTACCCTCCCTCTTGTCCATCACTACAAAGAGACGACAGCCCCCCGCTCCTCATTCCTCCGGTTACCATAGTGATGGACGAGAAAAGCCCGGGCTGTGGGTTTAGATTTGAATCCAGTTGCTGTAGAAACCTGGGGGGGCCAAACATGGGCAGGGGTGGGTCGATCGGGGAGAGGGGAGGGTTTCTACTGTCAGAGATTTGAAGAATTACCCGTTCGGATTGAAAAAAAAAAAAAAAAAAGTCTTGTGTCACATCAAGCGGCAGAAAAGGAAGAGCGAGAGAAATAAATGAGAGGCGGATGAAGAAAGGAGTGTTTTCCTTTCAGACGGACGCACAAAAGGCCGACGCTGTGTGACAAATGTTGCTTTATTTAAATCTGAATGTTGCATCTTGAACTTGAGCTGAAATCTGGACGGCGCTCGGCAGGTGCTCTGCCCTGAAAAGGCTGCTCTTCTCTCCGATGGCCGGACGCACTGACACAATGCAAAAACGCTGCAGTAATCGAGCAGGGGAGTTGAAAAATGATTAACCATATCGGTAAAAACCCATCCTGTTTTTCAACCATAGAGGAGCAAGAGGTTACGGCGAGGTTACTTGAATTATGTGCATCGATAATCCACTGACAACCAATGAGAGGTTGACCTTTCTGCCCTCTGTGCTCCGCCACTCCCCGGCAGACACATTCATCACTCCCCCTGGCTCTACATTACCACAATGTCCACGAGTCCTCCTCAAGAGACTAACATCATTAGACTGTGTGGTTGACAGGGAGGATGACTGAAACAATAGCTGCTGCTCCTCTCTCATGTCCACCCTCCCTCCTCGCTGTTTTTCCTCTGGCAGCTATCACATGACAGCTCCAGTCCACCTTAAAACGAGCCCTTGTTTCCAACAGGTCAGGCTGCAGTGCAGCCAAGGGTAGAAAATGGAAACGCTAATCCAGTGGTGCTGTGTGAACCTCTAAGACGCACCCTCTTCATATGAGCGAGTTAGGTTCTCGCCCAGTGGGTGGCAGGTTAGGAATAACTCAGCTTTCAGAGCTGTGCCGCTGGCCGGGAGCTGGCCTCGTCTCACGGTGCCTGATCCCCCCCCATTTTTTTCTTTAGACCAGATTGATGAGGCTTTTTCCGCAAGTGAAACCACTGCAATGCAATCAAGCTGAGAACCACTTAACCCGCATACATTTGACCCACATGATTCTGGTTTAGTTCATTTACACTTTCTTTACATATATTACTGTTATATTGTATTTTTACTTAGTTTCGTGGCTACAAAAGCTCTGGGATAAGGCTGCTATTGTTCCACAGGAAAGGAATCAACATGTGATTTTTGCATTGGTAGTTCCCACTGGTATATACTGACATAGTACTACATGGGGTACACTGAAGTACATGTGATACAATGGCAGGCTGACTATAGAGGAAGACAGATTATTCTGTTTGCAGAAGCATCAGCATTGCTTTTCTTTGTCCATCCGTATGTGCATAAGAGAGTCCGGCAGAGGTGCATTGTGGGATGTGTTTTGATTTGAATACAATCATAAGTCTGGGACCGGCCCCCTGCTTCTGACAGCTCACCCCTCCCACTCCCCCAAATTTCTCTCTTCAATCCTCCTGTCTCTCTAATCAGTTTAACCCTCTTATGAATAGCTCTTTGTCGTGAGATAGATTACAGTTAACTCTGTCCCTCTCACTCTGTCCAGCTCTGTTAACCCCTGCACCAGCAAGTGCACACAGCTCATGTGCCAAAGTTTTACTACAGCGGCCCCTCAACTTACCGCGGGCGTTAGCCTTCGGACAAAATCACAGAGCAAACTTTTCTAAAATGTGGGATTCGGTCCAGTAAGATTACAGGAGGTGTTTGAACTGTTTCCAGTGCAGAGCTTGAGCTTTGTTTCCTGCTCAGGATGAGATAACACTGATGTTAATAATTGCTAGTTGCCTAAAATTTGCTTCAGTCACTCAGACTCAGAATGATCCTCAGCATTCGCGAACAGCAAGCTTGGTATGTTCAAAATACTGATGATAAAAAAATGAAACTTCGCTTATCATGAAATGGTCAAGCAGCAGTGGGTCTACGCAGTGATAGACGAGACACTTGAACAACATTTCCACAGTTAAACAGGACACAGCGCTGACTGACGCTTCTCATATGAATCTGGCCTGTGACACACCTAAGGCATGAGGTAACACAGCCTTTGTAAGGTCCTACTGCTTTAAGCCATCTAGCATGAAATTCCCAAGTCGCAGCCATCTATTCTTCTTTCTTTGTGTCATTGTTTGCCACCCACCACCCTGGTCTAGTTATGGCGGAAAAACTGGTTGGATAAAGGTGATCAGTTTCACCTTTCAGCTGGGCTATTTTCCAGCTGTCAAACAGGTGCGATTGCAAATGCTTAGTTGTTAAATATTAAAGTCCACTCAAGTCTGTGAAGGGGAGGGTTATAGAGTTCACAGATTGTGTAGATTTAAGTGTGTGTGTGACCTGTGTCTGTGTGTGACAAATGCAGGCCTTAACTTCTCCAGTGTTCAGAGGTCGCACTGAGAGCGTGATGGAGGCCTGCTGAGACGGGGGGGTTCGCCCATTGTCGTTCTAACCTCAGGTCGGAGACCCCCGCTCACAGTCTCTCCTGATTTACTTCAGCACACAGGAGACATTTGATCTAACCCTGCAACAGTAAACCATCCTGACACTGCAAGACTCGAACATATTGTCTCAACAAATACGACTCAAGCAGACTATAATGGTGTGTCAGTCAGAGTTTATCCGGCTGTTTCCTCTTTGTTGTGAGTTGACTAATGTTCAGCCCTGCAGGGCATGCTGGGTGTGAAGCAGCGGAAGAGGGACGAGGGGTACTAATACCTTCCTGATTCACTTTAAGCAGACAAGAGAAGCTCTCTGAGGCTGAGACAGACCGGTGTCTGAGGGGCCGACAGAAGAAGAAGGCTGCTGAGTAGCCGTGACACTCTTCAAATACAGAGTGCAATCTCAAATACACCTGATATCGTATCAAAAAATGTCGATTTAATGGACGACTGAAATAGTCGTCCAAGATACGGCCTGCTTTGATTCTTTCATCTCAGCTTCTAAAAATGGCCAATAGCATCAGTGAGCTTGAGACAAAGCAGCAGACCAAGGACAGACAGCGTTTTATGTTTTATTTTAGCCTACTTAAATGTGCAGCATTTGCATTGCAATGAGTCCACCAAAGGAGCGACAGGAAAACACTTAAATTTAATAACATATACTGAGCCATTATGCTGTAAATCCAGCCTAGTTCAGCACAACAGTACAGGTCTCATCCCTGCTCTCTTCCTCTTGATCTCAGACAAGCTGAGACAAAGATCAGGAAATGGTCGCCTGCTTGACTGTCTTGTGGTTAAAACTGAAATCCCCCAACGTTTTAATTTGAGGGTAGAATACATTAGACCCACAGCGCTGACACGCTTCACATGCTGCCATCTGCCTCCAGTGGGAGGGGAGATATGAGGATCTGAGGCAGACAGGACTAAAGCCCACACCAGACAAGAGATACACAGATATGGCAAAATATTGGGGCATCCAGAACAGTCTTCTACTCTGAACTACATCCCTGCAATGCTGTTTACTTCATTATGGCTGCTTGTGCACCAGATGACTGCTCCGAAACAATGACACCGTTAACGGCCTGCAGGAGGGTTAACATGCCAAACACATGTAGCCCAATTGCGCAGCGGAGGCAGCCTGTTTGTGGTTCAGCCCCTGTAGACCTTAACTGTGGTTCCTGAGTTGTCACGATGCTGCTAACGTGTTTCTGAATGTGAAGCTTTGATTCTCTGCAGAACCTCCTGTTAAAGGAAGTTCTGATAAGTCCAACACAGAGGGCTTCCCTGCACATTTCAGTGACCTAGTTGGGACAGTATGGGATTTTGGGTGTCCTAGTGGTCCTGTTGGCTTTGGCAATGCAAGGGGAGGTTGTGATACCCCTCTTTGTCTTTTGTCCTCCAGTAGACAATGACAGGATTATAGAGCTCCAGCAAGAAAACTCCCATTATTCCCAATGCTTCATCCATCCTCCTTCCAGCACAACAATCTCCCCTTACTGGGTCACCCCTCAGCATACTAATAAAACACTGTCATCAGACCACCAAGCCCCCACCTACACTCCTAATCCCCCTATGCACAGCGTTACTGGTGCCCCCCTTTTTCTTGCTCAGCTACCCCACCCCCCTTTAACTGCCTCCATTAAAACACATCCATTCTCGCCCTTCCCCTTCTCCCAGCACTTCAACTGCAGCCTCAAACACACAGACTGAACACCAGCAGTAATTACAGGGATTGTGGTTTGGATGGATTACCTATTTGGGGTATTGTTTCATCCAAACTTCCCCTTCGCAAGTCTTCATAAACACCAGTGTACCCTCCTTATATCTACCTTTGCTCACATGGGCAGATGCCTGTAACTCAAGCTCTTTCCCAGAGCCATAACTGCTCTGAATCAGTCCACCAGCATCTCCCATAAACTGTCTGACTGCTCCCATAATACCACCAATGAGCTATACAGCTACACAGGGGTCCTATCTCCTTTGCACGTCCGAGCTGTAGCACTATTTTCTACTGCTGAACACTTTTTCTTTAATGCTACTTCAGTGTCATTTTACCTTATTTGTTGTTTTTTATAGCATCGGGCACAGAAGCTGCAAACAAAGATATTCTGTTCCAGTCAAGATAAAAGAGAAATGTCACTAAAGTCTACTGAACCATAATTAGAGGAATCAGTCAATCGGTGGTCTGTCTCTCGAAACCCTCCAAAAACAAACTGCTGTGATAGCAGCAGCAGAGTCTGCTGAGAAAAGTTTTCCAGGCTCACATTAGGGTCTGTGTGCAGTCAGATCACTAAAACAATGGAAAAGAAGATTCAATGAAAGCAAGATCTGACTAGGAGGTCTACTTCGACCTCCAGTCGTGGACCACATGTTGTTCCAAAGGAAACATGAAACAATCTGAATAACTCTTACCCTTGTAGTTTGGATGAACACGAGGAGCATACACTCCAAATTTAATGAGGATGGGAACGCTGTAACCGAGGCGCACCCACTCCACCACATGCAGAGGGAAGAGATTTGGGGTGGTGGCGTCTTTGGATGTGGGAGTGAGACTGCAGCTCAGCTCTGCGGAACCCCCCTCTCTGGCACGAACCAACGATGCCTCACCTTGAGACACACCTGTAAAGACAAGACCATATCACCAGGATAAAGAGTGGAATTCACTGTGGACTGATAGCACAGAAGGCAATAAACAGTCAAAGTATGGATAAACACATAAATCTTGCTCTATAAGCGCCTGAGAAATATGGGTCTTTTAAAGAGAGTTATGGCTGCCAGAGAAGCTGGATTAACCTCTCTGGAATTTTTTCGGGTCATTAATTCCTCTGAAAATTGTTTGCTATGCTCAAAACAGTTCATAAAGCATAAGCAGCAATATCTTGGGGGACAGAGAAGAGCCACGCAGGCACGAAGAGGTCCGAAAAGTTGGTGGGAGACAGATTGAAAGGAGTAACAGCTGATGCATGAATGCTTGTGTTGACGTGGATCAGCCAGCGACTGTGGCATCCCCAGAGTGCTCCCTGTTAAAAGCTGGGCCATCAGAGACCATGTAAAACAATCATGTGCCATTTGGTGACAAGATCGTATAGCTGCAAAGCCTGCAAACACACAGCAATCCCATTAGCGACACCTGGAGCAGTGTCTCCTCTCTCTACCTCCTCTCTCGCTGCCATGTGCTCACGTGGGTGTGTGCGCAACTGGGTGCCAGTGTTTGCTCTGCTTCTCATCTGGCCTGGTGATTACTTTAATCTCAGAAAAAAGGTGGGGGGGTTGGTGGCGATACTCTGATGCAGGACAGCAGGACCCTCTGTGCTCTCTGCAGCCGACCTCCCACTACCCCCTGGGGTCCACACATGGTCTGCGGACCAGCACAATCAATCCCACCACCCCCCCTTATGAACACATGCACGCACACAGAGAAGCGTGCCTAGGCTGGGGGGTAGTATAAATCCCAGATTGATCTAAATCCACACCCACAGATATTATTTAAGTTGGATTTTGGCCTCATTCTCTTTGGTCCACTCATGTCTATGCTGTAGCCCCTCCTCTTCACTTTCTCTAATGTAAGGCGATGGGAGCTGTGCCACATACACCACGGTGTCACTCAGACTGTACATTGGCAGCTAAAGGGTAACATATGCCAACTGCTTTTCAGTGCTTCACTGTTCAAGGGATATACTGCAGGGGGATGTACCACGAAGCAGGTTCCACTTAGCCAGGCTTTCTTTGCGTGAGCTGACTTGACAAAACCTAAAACCCCAGTCAGAGATAAGGGGTATCACCACGATGGTTATCAGCTTTGTTTGTTCACCAAGATACAGGTTCTGCGTGTGTTCTCATAAAAAAGGGAGCTTGGTGCAAGATTTGACTCTTTTTCTGCTACTCAGTACTCTCTCAGAGGCTCCCGTTCATCTCTGACGTGACAATGGCACATTCACAAGCTCTTAAACCAATCAATTTTCTAATCAGTGTTCTGTTAGCTGCGATACCAGCCGTGTAAAGCAGACTTGGCAGTACATCAGGACCAAGCATGAAAACTTAACCCAAAGGTGTCTGTAACTTCTGTGCCTTCATCATCATCATTTTAGTGATGCTGTATGAAATTTAAGGTGTTAATATGAGCTGATGCAAACACGAAAAATAATTATTTTCTGCAGCAGCAGCTGAATACATGCAGAAAAACACAACGTGATGCATACAACTCACTAACATTTTACAGATGCACCCTCATGCTGAAAACTCTTCAGGCTCAGCATACCTGCTAACCCATTCATCTCATTTTGTAGTACACCCCTGCGGTCCTGCTGATGTGAGTAAGCAGTGAACTTTTGGGGAAGCAATGCAAACAAATGGCAGAGACAAATGGAGGAGAACAGCTGGTTGTCTTAGAGCAAAAACTAAAAAAAGCCCATTGAGAAAGTCTTATGAAAAAGCAGATTTGTTTGACTGGATGACATGATGTGACTGCGTGATTTCACTCTTCAGTGTCACTTCATGCTGGTCGTAAAACAACCTGCTCTGTGGACCAGTGGTTTTCAACTGATTGTGAATGTGCACAAATCCAAACATTATTTGACTTAATGCAATTCTAGACCCATTTTTCACTCATCACCAGAACAATCTGCCAAACTCATAATCCAAACCTGACGAGCAAAACAAAAAGTGGCAGTAGCTTTACAAATACTGCAATAATGTAGTGAAAGTGATCCTTCAAAGACACATAGTGACATATTGTAGTGAAATATCATGGTCATGATCATGTAAATGTGATCCAACAAAGCAGATTTTCATTGGTTAATCTCTGCTGTACAAGTCCTATTTACACATGTTGAGTGAATTTTCTATGTCAGTGTGACATAACTGTGTTTCTTTTGCTGTTTCTGTGTGTTTAAACCAGTGGTGGACCGAGTGTTCAGATCCTTTACTTAAGCAAAAGTACTAATACACTGTGCATATACATCACTACGAGTCCTGAACTCAAAACCTTACTTGAAGTATCAAAAGTAAAAGTACTCATAGTGCAGTAAAATGTTCCCTATCAGTGTTTTACAGCTGCATTGATGTGTTTGCTGCATCTTACTGCTGTAGATGTTTAAGGTTGCGCTAATTTACTACCTCATATACTGTTGGTGAGATTAATCTACAGTTATGCATAATTTTCTATAAAATCATCGCTCTCCTGTGAGAACCACAGGTTTCTAAAAAGTTTTCACAAGCTCATAAAAACAGCCTGTTTTCATCTTTGTTGGGATGCATTTTCCAGCTAATCCAAGAGGCTTTTTAAAGAGTTTATTTAGCTTAAGAGGGAGAATTTTCTCAACGCATAAAGGAACACAATCCTTCCATTCATCACGAGCATTCACATTCAAAATCACCACATTTGGAGATACATGGTTTTCAGTGGGTATGAAAAGCGTAATCTGAAAAGTAACTAGTAACTACAGCCGTCGGACAAATGTAGTGGAGTAAAAAGTACAATGTTTTCCTCTAAGATGTCGTGCAGTAGAAATACGAAGCTGCATAAAATGGAAATGCTCAAGTAAAGTTCTGCAAAGAGAGCTTAATTATGGAGATGCATTGTAAATGTATGCGATGGATCCATATTTGCATTAGCATACTTACTTAGCAGACAGATGGCTACAGCAGCGGTGACAGCCTGAAGCCACCGTCTCTCCAGTCCCATGGCCGTCCGTCACACTCCTTCACACATCTCCCAACCTGAAACAGAGGACCACACATCCCGTTCACTCTTCAACACAACGCTACTGGACCATTTACAGAGTCAGCGCTGCACAGGGACATCCCTGACATCTCCCCTCAGACTAATGTAATCCCTCAAGTTAAAATCACCTCATAATCCAACTACTACACTCCATTCCAGATGCTTCTTGGTTAATAAATAACTGTATTCTTTGAAAACACTTAATCCTCTAGAAAATTGCATGTCTGTGCTGTTGGATTAAGGCAAATAAGCTATTCCAACAAGTGCTGCATTACACAGCAGGACATGAGACTGCTTAGAGTATGCAGCATCCAGTGGAGGCTTGCATGGGCCAAAGTGTGTGTGCTTGTGTGTGTGCGTGCATGTTTATATGTCTGTTTGTGTGTGTCCACAGAGAGGACCTGTACAAGGCTCTAAGTGTATGTACAGATTAACCTGATGCTTGTGATTGGTCCAGCTCATCCAGAAGGTCTTGGCTCACGCTAAATAGGCCAACAGCAATTGACAGGTGACAGGAGCGATATTAAAAAGTGTGTATCCCCGACTCCAGATGTTAGCCTGTTACCAAAAAAGGAAATTAGCTGTCATAAACAGACTGTCCTTTGACAACGCTCTTCAATTACACTGGATTCAAGCGCCGCTGAGTACAGTAAAAATACTGTCAAGCAGCAAATGGCAACAAGTGCAGTTCACCAAACAGCACATGCAAACACAATCCACTGATTTATCTACTAACGAGTCTCATAAACAAGACTCCACTTCCACAAAGCCTGGGCCTACTTCACAGTCTGAATGATGAGAGCTGACGCAGCACCTCGTGAGGCCCTCCACCTCAAATTGGATTGGAGGCACAAGTCTAAGTTGCTGCCCTTCAAACACAATTGTAGACCTCGCCCCCTCCCTTTAAGTCGCTCCATTCAGTACCCCTAATACCATCTTATTAAGTTCATTTAAGTAATACAAGGGGGAAGCTATTCTTAGGAAGCAGGTAGGTGTTGGATATTAGCTGCTGATACAGCCACAGATGCACTGCAGACACGCAGGATAACGCAGTCACATGACGGACACGTTTCGTCTCTTAGAGGTCGTGTTTGTGCTTGAGCAAACAAACAGCCTAGAATAGAGCAGCAGAAAGATGCATTTATCTCCTTGCAGTTTCTGCCAGGGCTGCCCTTGAAGCTCGGTAATAACTTCTGTTTAGCACCTTTCCAAAACAAGCAGAGAGCCAGAAACCAATGTCACAGAGGCACTGAAGAGGAGTGGGACAGGGACATGTTAGAGTGGGGTCAGCTTTACAGCAAAAGCTGATGAAGAGTGGGGGTGGTAGAGCACAAATAATGGCTGAGATTGGTAGTTTTTGCATGACAGAATAATTTCAGTGTAATGTTTGTAATGAGGAAAGGATTACTCCTACTGAGCGAACATTATTCGCTCAGTAGGGTGTTGGAATAAACAGGGCTCTTATGATGGATTCAAAAAATATAGAAATAAATCTTTTCAGTCCAATCATCTGGGTGTCACCTCCAGCAGTCAAAAACAGAAAAAAAATGATGGAAGCGATTGCACATGGCTGCATCATCTTGGCTGTCATCTTCACAGTCATTTTAACGACATGACAGCGAAAGCAATGAGCAGATCATATATCTAAAACTCCAGCTTAGATCTAGACCTCAAGTGACTTCTGACAACCTCAAGACATCTCAAATCTTCGCTCCCGCCAGCTCTGCTGTGCTTCCACACCATAGATGACTGGCCTGTGGGAGCAGACAGGCAGACACACTGAGCCGACATATTACAGAGGAAGCCTGAAGGGGGGCTTTGTCTGCAGGTGCAGGAGTAGACGGAGGACAACCAGGTTATTTCCTCAGGCAGCAGAGCGGAGGAGGGGGCCATTTAATTGGTACGTATGCAGCGAAAAGAGCCAGCTGCTTAAGCCAGATGATGGACTCTGTGACTACTTCAAGCAGCAGTAACTTCTACGAGTCATAATTTACCAACCATAATTTACTTGGAAAGAAAAAATAACTGTGGATTACAGCTCCCATTCAACAGTGATCGCATCACACCTGTGTGTGTGAGAGGTGAGAGGGGTTTAAGCCTACACACTAATCTCCTCACGAGGGTATCTGAGGGAAAGTGGACATAATTAACTACTGTTTCCAAGTCGAACACAACCATACTGAGACATCATATCATAGTGACACAGCGGGGACGGACATGACATGTGTGAGACATACAGAACTTTGTCTTCTTTGATGCTCTAATAATGAGGTTACTGGGGTGTTATTTTCAGGTAAAAGGAGACATTATCTTAGAAAAGGTAATCACAGCTAAGGAGACAAAAGTAGAGAAAAAACACAGTAAATTTGTGCCTCAGGTGTGAGGGCGCAGCTGACCGCTCTGATGTTTCGCTGGATTTCAATGACACAAATTGCTTTAGATGTAGTCATGACTTAGCCTTCTGGACTGCACATTTAACACCCAGACTAATCCTGCCCTTCTGCTCCGAGTGTTAGTAGTGTAATTAAATTAGGGCTCAAATTGGTGAGACAAATCAAGGACACGCTGGCTGTTTAGTGATCAATCACTGGTGAATCAAGTCACTAAACACTTCAGATTACTTTGCTCGCTGGGAGTCGACCAGCGTCTGTGGAGATAACATGGCGGCGTGTTTGCTGCAGAGCGTGCAGGTTGTGTTGGACCTGGACTCAGTAAAAAGCAATAATTTTACAAATCCAGACAACTGACACCAATTTCATTGGAAATCTGGGACTCTGGCCATCATTCACCAAGTGTGCAAATCTGCTACACCCTCCAGAGAATCCAAATTTCATCAGATAATTAGCACAAAGGTGTTTCCAAAATCAGCATTAAGATGGATGGATGTGTTCTGGTGGTGAATGTAAGTAAGAAGCTGAGTCCAAGCTGTCGGCTGCAACAGCTGGTAAGCCTGAGCTCTCCATATGCATCTCCTGAGTCGCACTGGAATTAAATGATCAGGAGGCATAAACTGAATAATGCAAAGGTTAAGGTGCATTGTGTAATGAGTTATACTGTGCAGGAGTTAACACGAACAGTGCAGCAGTCAATTAAATGCTCGGTGTCTCATTAAGCCTAACGTCTTCTCAGTGTGAGAGTGTGTGTTTCCCTTCAGCAGGGCCATCAGTGATGTTAGCGACAGATACAGGCCTGATAAGAAGCAGCATTATTCTCTTAGTAATCCCTGTTAATCCTGACAGAAGCTGTAGCTTCAGTGCAAACCAGCCTGTAGCAGGAACTAAAAGTGTTACTCGAGCAGAAACTTTCACATGTGAACAGAACAAGCTCAGAAATATGTGAACTGCATTAACCCAGCGCTGGGTTGTAAACCATCAGTCCAACCATGACTGGTTGAACCAGCCTTCCCAACACAACAATCAATTCATGGATGTTGTCTCTGGCACTGCAACCCAATTTCGTATCTGTATTGACATTTACTCCAACTAAAGGAAATGAGCTGGGCACACACTGGGCACGGGAGTGAAGCCCGAGTCACATGAGGGGAAAGCCTGCTGGATATGGATTAACACAGCGATGTTTGGTCACCTAACATGGTGCTACTGTGGTTTAACTTCATTGACTAATGGCGAGTGCTGCTTTTACTATGCAGTGCCATTTTACAGCAGTTGAACAATGCTGTAGATTACTAAAGTGAGTCAGCACATGCTCCACGCATCAGTGCACTGATTTCACATTTTTTCCCTACAGGATGTATTTACATAAAGCTCATCGGGCTCTGGGGAGTGGAGAATGACACCAGTCCTGTGAAAGCAAAGCAGCTAAAGTCCTCCTTGTAAGTCCAGAGTCTTTGTCCTCCCCTGCCCCCGACTCTCGGGAACAGGTCAGTCCCATAAAGCTACTTTCAAGACCGGACAGTGAGAGGAGTCGAGGTGTCAAAGGCCAAAGGCAACGAACTCCAGGGCTGAAGTCCCCTGTTGAAGCATGGCACTGGATTTATTCTAAAACTTGAGGATCAATGAGAAATGTTATCCAAGTATATCCTGAATAAATCCTACATATTTAAGGCCAAAATGTTCAGATTCGTCTGGTTTCTTCATTGAAGGTTCAGCTGTTACTGCGCAGACGTTAAAGGCCTTTGCAGACAGTTACTAATGAGATGTAAAACATACAATGGTGACCATTACGGTACACTGCATGGTCCTTAAACTTTATTAGCTGCTTTGTCCAATCTCCCTTTAGTTTTAGTTCACTCCATTACTTCACTTAAATGTGCTGTTTTGCATTTTTGTCTATTCTTTGGTGCCCATGAGCTTCAACACAGAGTCACTGATGCTTTCCCTGCAGAGGTTAACAGACTCTATCCTCACCACTAACAACACAGCAATTTGGAGTAACCACTTTCATCTCATGAATAATTTGTTTCTCAATACAATCAATTTCCTCCAGCAGGACAAACTGCCTACAGGGCACAGCTGGCCACACAGTGTTTTGAACAGAGCAGCAGACTAGTGAAATGTCAAGGCCTGCTAAAGGTTGATATATGTGGGATATGACGGTGCACAATGACACCTGCGCTGGTGTCTCACTGGAGGGTGCTGGAGAAGCTGGAGGGTCTGGATGATGTGCTAAACATGTCCTTCAAGGATCCTAGAGAAAAATGCAAAACTGCTTCTTGCACAGAGTTGTAAATGATGCCAAGCCATCACAAAAACTGACTGGACCAGATTGGAAGACTCTTCTCTGTTGTACTTTTTGAAGAAATAATATATTAACATTAAAAGATGACTAAATCCTTCGACAACCCACAAGCTGATTAACAAAGGAGGCTTATATTTATGAAAGTAACCAGTGTGTATATACAGTCTAATGGTCCTACACGAGGGATTACAGGCTGCAGAGTGATGTGTGCCGCTGTGCACCTCATTTCTCACCAGCCAGTATTAAAAAGCCCAACAAAAACAAAGGATGGGAGTCACCAGAGCAGGGAGTGCACGTCATGTAAGAAGCACTGCACCTCTGTCCAAATCAGCTCAAATTAGCTTGTGTCCAGCTCACTGCACCACGGGCAGCACCAGCAAACACAACACAGACCCCAAGTCTCAAGCTCTTTATTCCTGCAGCCCTACAGTGAATTGCGATGCTCAGTCCAGAACAGGTGCGTCTTTTGTCTGACTCAGAGAGTGTGACACCAGCAGAGGAGGAGGGAGCCCTGAATACATGAATCAATTTTCAAAAAACACTATTTTGACTGACTAATGTGCTCACAATTTCAATCATGGGGAGAGGGTTCACTTATGGGTCATTACAGTGCGCTCAACCTTTTCTCTGTGGTATTAGGGGGGAAAAACAGCCACTGGGAGATTACAAGTGGTGCATGTGATACAGTAAACATAAACAAAGGCGCCATACTGCAGTCTATCACAGTATTACTACAGTACCTTCTACAGGGAGACATCAGGCCTGCAGAGGATGCTTCAGCGCTGCTTACCTTTCTTTAGGCACTTTTTCACTTGAAGCTGAAAGTCTGATCTTTCAATCCATTGATGCTCTCCTTCCGGACTCGTCTTGCAGACCAGAATCAAGTTAACCGTTCATTCCTTTCTCTTCTGGAGGAAATGAGATTTAAAAAAAAGAAGGGGGGAAAAGGACTTTTAAAATTAAAAGAGAGTTGGATGAAACGCAGGTGGTCACATTTTTGTTCTCAGTCCGTGCGTGGATCAAAAGAAAAGAAAATTAATCCTCCACATCCATGCTTGTTGGACTTCCTGAAAAACACTTTGCGGTTTCGATAAAATCCATTAACCCAGAAAACCTTTAGGAGACATCAGCCCATTTAAAGTCCATTTAAACTTTCCACGCGTTGGCTTTTATGTGCGCAATCGTCTTTGTCCAAACTTGCTCAAAGTAGCTCAAATCTTGATTGAGACTTTATCATTAATTCACGAGAAATTCAGAAATGGCGCCTGGTCGACGCAGTGCGCATTTCTCATCAAACAGGCGCAAGTTTCATCTGAAACAGAGACACACTGCACGTTTGGTTGAAGCCCCGCTGTTGATATCCTGCCTCCCCTCCCATTATTATCATTCCCTCCTCCTACTCCAGCCGCTGTTTGAACCACCGTCAAGACACGCGGAATATGAGCAAAACGCTTCCTGTTACACCTTTCAGAATAAAGTCCCTACTGCTAAGCGACCTGTTTAAATGAGGAAACTGATCCATTGTTAAATCTGGGAATTAGCGTAAAAACAGCTTCATGTCAAGAATGAACAGCAATATTTGCTGTCCCATGTTTCTCCAATATGGAAAATTACAGTTGTTTTATGTTTTATATCACTGTATGTATAATAATGTTATATTTTTGACTCTTACACTGGACCATATAATTAATTTAAAGATAATTTAAAATCACTTTGTGCTCTGGGATATTGTGCTGGCCATTTTCTGAGTTTTCCATTATTTTTATGGACTCCATGAATCATCTGTGATTGAGAAAATGATGAACAGATTAATCAAAAGAGACTTTCTTCATTACAGTCGTTAGAAACGTCATAGGCGTAAATTAATGATGAATGAATTCCATTTAGCTGCTTCTGTTTCAAGGTCTTGGTATTATATAATTAATGAAAACTGCTGTATTTCCCATACTTACTCTTCACATCCCATGTTTAGAGGCTGTCTTTACATGGGGTGTAATATATAGTGCTGCCAAAATAATGACTGAAGACAAAAGCTTAACTAAAAAAGTCTGAAACAGTGTGCTTTGTAGGGCTGCAACTAACACTTATCTTCATCGTTGATTAATCTGTCTATTATTTTCCCAATTAATGGATTAGATGTTTGGTCAATAACGTCAGAAAATTGTGAAAAATGTTGGTCTGGGTTTCAAAAAGCGCAAGATAATGTTCTCACAAGTCTCAGTTTGTCCACAACCCAAAGATGATCAGTTTACTCTCATAGAGGAGTAAAATATTCACATTTAAGTATCTGGAATCAGAGAATTTTAGTTTTTTTCATTTAAAAATACTCACTGATCAATGAGTTCTCAAACTAATGAACAACCAATTTACATGGTGCGGTTAAAAAATGCTTTTATGTTGAAGGTAAAATCATGGACTTCCGTTAATTTGCCGCCTGTCTCTGTGTGACTTGGTGCTGCTGGTACTTAAGCGCCTCGGACAAAAGCGCCTTTCCATGAGAAAGATTTGGGCTCATAACAAAAGGCAAACGCACACCTAAAGGACTTGTTTGGCCAAAAGCCGTTTGGTACAGAATCCGGCAGATATACGACAAAACCACATGTTGTTATTGTGCAGTGAAGACAAAAATTCCGATGTTATTTATTTCCGTTTTGATATATTAAAAAAATGTCACATACTGGGTTAATGAGTTGAATTTACCCCAATACACACACACACACACACACACACACGTCTGTTTTCTCTAAAATATCTGGCAAATATTCGAGCAACCTGAATGCCAGAGAAATGTGTATGTTAGACGATCAGTTACGTTAAATTACAGCATTAAATTTGTACACAACAAGGGGTATAGAAGATGAATGAATGAATGAATGAATTTGTACACACTAGGTAACCTTACACACTACAACGCACAGCCATTCCAATTTTGAGCTAACGCTAGCTAGCTTTCCGTTAGCTAACGACTAAAGATCAAGCTAGCAAGAGCCAGCTTTTATTCTCTAATTAAACCTGACGCTAGCTATTAAATGATAATAAAGTATACATTTATTACCATAGACATAAACCAGTTGTTAAGTTAGCTATGTTATTTTGTTAACTTTAGATGTTATTATGCTCAAAACTGAGTTTAGCTAACATGCTAATTAAGAAGACTCATTCAAAGCCTTTGATTCTTTAGTTGTGCTCTTGCCAAAAGTTTCTGTTAACCAATTTCTTCTTAATGTTTCACTGTCAGAGATAACAGGTCAAACAAATTCAGATGACCCTCTATATAATTATAGTGAGGAATCAAAAAACATGAGGAATTTTGTAATTTTCCTGTCAAAGATTGTCATTATCTTAACTTACCTTAAAACTACTTCTTTAGATGTCCTCTCAAAATGAGCTGGAAGTTGCTCAAAAATCTACAATCAATACAAGCGTTTTATGAGCTGATGAGGATGTGGTCTGTTGGTTTTTGAGGGGACAGTTTTAGTTTTGTCTTGTTTGCCTGCAGTTTAAAACAATCAATCCAGGGCCAAACACTCTGTATCACCACGAGGGGGCGACACTGTCCATCAGTGAAAAGGGTTAATGGCAGGCTTGCGAATTGTGCAGAGTGCATTTAGCCACAAAAAACATTTAATGTGGACTGTGGACACAACTGTGGACATACACTGTTAAATTATTATAATATCCTAACAACTTTACTATAAACTTATCATGTGTCTCTCTCTACCTCCATCTTCTGTCAGTGATTTTGTATGTAAGTGTGAGTGCTTCCTGAAAAGGTTTGCAGCCTTCAGACATAAAGTTTCTGAGCAGATGTGAGTTGTTTTATCTGGTCTGACTAATACCAGGCAGCTTGTGGTTGGTGGCTGACTGAGTGAACACAATGGGCAGCAAGAGATACACAGAGAAGACAAGCAAATGTCCTTGCAAACATGTATTAAAGCACCTGACTATACAAGCACAACCAGTACTGGCAGTGTGTCTCTTACGTATGACAATATCCTGCAAAGGAAATGGAGGAGGTGGTAGCCTCGTTACACTTTCAAACACTGAAATCAATTAGCTGACGGCACAGACTAGAGGAAAGGTTTTGAAACAGGTTAACAGAATGTCAGATCAGAATTGCATGTGCACTTCCCTGTTTGACAATGTTTACTCTCGCAGGCCAGGTGTACCATATGGAGATCAAAGGATTGGAATTAATCACATGAGATCCTCCAAAGAAGAACAACTCTGAACAGCATTAAGAAGAATTAACTGGAAGGGAAGACAAACTGTGATACAGAGTATTGATCTTATTGTGCGTAAGCCAATAAAGGCTTTTATTAAATATCGGTTATCTGCCAGACGGGACATACCATGTGATTTATGACGCAGGATGAATTAAGAACCCACTGAATGCAATGTTAGTTTTATTTGGCACTAGAACTATTTGATTATGGGAACTGGCTCAACTTAAAAAGGCGTCTCAAATCATCAGCCCCTTTTGGATACAGGTAGCCACATTGGTTGATTCCCCTTCATACTGTATTATTGGCTAAACTGTGCTCTATTGTCGACACACTCAGTGTAAAGTTATCGACAGTGACACAGTGAGACTGTGTGGTATGTGTGATGATTATCGTGCCAATGTCACTCTGTGTATTGATGATTTTACTAGCAGAAATAGCATTTTACAAACAAAAGAGATTCATCAAATTACAGTTTAATTAATCTATCAAGCTAATAGAACAAATATACAAATCAAACAACGTCTGATACTGGTTTGGCTTCATAACAGCAGGCTGGCATCAACCCTACGACAATAACATCAAAATCCTGGAAATTAATCTACTTAACCTCATTTTCTTTCAGTTTATCAGTGCGCTTAAATGAGCACAAGCAGAATACTGTGAGTGCAGAAAGAATGTGGCTGGAGCTGTGGTGTCTGTCAGTCATCAAAGTCTGGGATGTCATCGTAGGAGTAGCCATGGTAGCCCTTTGATGCATAGTAAGCTATTCGTAGGTGGTAAAATCCGGGCAGGAAGACAAGGATCCCTATGATGAGGACAGGCACGGTTCGGTCTGAGTGCTGAAAGAGAGAAAGCATCTCAGTATTTACTGGAGCTAAATATATTGTTCGTACTGTGAAATACTGTAAGAACTCTGTACAAGTACTCACAGTGACTCCAAAGTATCCAGCCAGGAGAAGGGCGCCAATGATGATTAACAGAGAGCCGATTAAGAAGAGGACTGTGGCCAGGGCTATGGCTTTGTATGGGACTTTGGGTGGGCTCCTTTTGAACTGCAGAGAAGAAGAAATATTTCATTAAAAATTCTTTTCTCTCACACAGCAGGCTGTCAGAGGCGATGCCTGTTTTCTCACTCATGTAATGAACTGGACAGCAAAATGAGTCTGGCTCACAACAGAGCTGAACTTCCTGAAACAGTTTATCAAAGTGTGTTGACTGCATGAGCCACGAAACCGTCATGTTACGGTCTGGATTCCAGATGTAAATGTGGATGTTGCTGCAAAGAAGCTACAAACTGTAAAAGACGGACGCTTCACACACATCTTCACCCCGGCAGCACAGAAGATCTTTACAATCAGTACAGTTTCAAGGTGGACACCATAGATGATTCAGTAGTTCTGAATAATGGCCAGAAAAATGTTTCTGCAGAATATTATGATGTCACAGTCAAGTTGACCTTTGACCTTTTGGATTTAAAATGTCATCATTTTATCTTATGAGTCATTTGTGTGCCATTTTCTTATAATTAGTGTATGAATTCTTGAGCTATGGTCAGAAATGTGCACTGTGTGGCCACAGTGACCTTTGACCTTTGACCACCAAATTCTAATCAGTTCATCCTTCAGTCCAAATGAACGTTTGGGCCAACTTTTAGAAAAGACCCTCAAGGTGTTCATAAGATATCAGGTTCAGGAGAATGGGCATGCAGCTGGGAACAAGTGTTTATTCACCAAAACAAACGATGAATGTCGCATGTTGCATTGTGGGAAATGTAGTATTTTGGAACTTGATCCATACTAGACACTAAATATCAGGAAATTTCAGCTTGTACTGCTTCTATTTAATCTTTTCTGTTTTAAATCTCTTACATCATCCAGTGTTATGGAGGTGTTATACTAAACTTATTCCAGTTAAGTCCAGAATCACTGGACTAAAGTTGACTCGTACAAGTGGCTGAACTTTGACCTTCAGTTTGTCATCACAAGGCAATGATTACAGATCAAAAATAAAGATATAACTGACATTATCAGGCCTCAGTAGCACTGACTGAGTTTGCTTCCCTCCTCTTAAACACAGGACCCCCTCCTCACCAGACACAGCTCGTTTTAATGTGTGGGTGTGCTGGGCTGTGCTTACCTGTAAATCAATGTAGCCATCATCGTCGGTGGCTAACCTGGAGTACCTGACTTTGCTGTTAGGGGTCCCGTTGGACACAATGTTCCGTGCTGGCATCCTCAGCTGCTCAGAAGCTTCACCAACAGTTTGTTTTCAGTGTTTCAATGCAGCTCGGCTACAGAAGCGGTGCCGACACGGCAGCCATCATGCGGATCTCACACAAAATGCTAAAAAATAAAATATTACACCAGAACTGATGTAAGCAAGCCAAAACAAGCTCTTAGAAGAGATTACTGGAGGCGTTGTCTGTTTAGAATCCGCTAACATGGAACTTCCGCATTTACGCTTCGGTCTATAATGCGCATGCGCATATCGAAGCGCATCATCGTCGACTACCGTAGGACGCTCAAACCAACGCGTCAACTCAAACCCAAACACACTAATGTAAGTATTTGTGTAGAACCAAAGTTGTCGTATCGGATTTATTCTTTAACATTTTTATCCTTACAGCTCTTTGCACCGCTGCGTGTTTACCACGAGAGGGCGCCGTCGAGTCTCAGACGAAAGCCCTGATCACAGTGAGCGTTCATCACTCTGTGTGGATGTTCATTTCCTGAGGTGTTCTCTCAGGCCAGCTTTATAATCACACCGAGTTCTCAGAAGATTAAGTTTCTGTTGAGGCTGCAGTTTTGTTTTTTCTAAATTCAATTTCGTGTAACAGAAGCTGAGACACAAAGACAGTCTGTTGAGGCAGAGATGAAATCTGGTATATCACACAGAATATTCATTTCATTTTCCATGCATGGAAATTTAACAAACAGAACATGTGAGTTCACCAGATCAAAATCACACTCAATTATTTACAAACGGAACCAGCTCCTTTTCTTCAAAAATGACACGTTAATGAGTCTCTTTGATTTCCATTATCCATCAAATTCGTCTTCAGTTGTTTGTGTTCACAGCGTTATCTCTGCCAGATATTGTCATCTCTCTGGTCATGCACAGCAATAAGCTGGCCTGCGAATGACTGACCGTGAAATAGACAGAGCACACAAAAAATAACATTTGCTGACAATTCTCCTGAAATGAATAATTAAAGCAGGTATACTGCCTTTTTCTCTCTTTCTTTTCAAATTGTGTTTTTCACATTTTCCTGCTGCTCTGTGGAAAATTGGACTGTCATGTAGACAAATATAGACTCTCCTGTAGGCAGAAGTCAGATAGCTGCCTAACCCTGAAGCTACACAACAGGATGATTGTGACTGTAGCTTTCTGGCAGAGCCGTCGAGGGCACACTCATGGATAAATGTCCACAGGTTGTAAATAATCCAGAAACACACTGCTCCTTTCAAGAGCAGTAATAATAAAAGACTTGAATATTCTTATTAGATGTGCTCGCAGCATCAATAACATGCTCTTGTTTCCTGTGAAGCACATGTTGGCAGAGAATGAGTCTCGAGTGATCATTAAAGTGCTCAGTGACCTTGACTGCAAGTCACATTGCTGTAGTTTAAGGCCATACTGTAGCTGTCAGGGGGGTTCGTTCTGTTGTGTTTCATACTCCTGTTGTTTTCCGCTGAGCTTCATGCTGCAGTGTGTGTTCTCTTTTGTTCGATTTTCTGATGCTTGTGTCCAAATATATCCAAATCTCTGCAAGACATAATCTCTGCAAATCTGCCATGGATACAATTGCATTTTACCTTTGTTACTGGGGGATTGAACGTATTCATTCTTCTACAGGTCACTTTAACATGAATCAGGTTTGGAAATTGCTGTGCGCAAATGCAGAGCGCATTTAGCTCCCACATATGTTCTCCTCTCTGGGAGAAAACCATCATATAGGCCACCTGAAATAAGTGTTTGTGCAGACATTGTGCATGCTGCTGTCTTGACTGTACCAGTTACTGACAATACCAGAGGTAAACTTTGCCCTTTGCTTTATTAATGACGCCAGTTTCTTGACTCACATCTCACTGCTCTGTGTGACCGTGTGTTGGCTGCACTCATTAGCCAACAGCATCACTGCATCACTGTGCATATTCCTTTCAATGACGAAGACTTCCCTCTTATCTGTCCTGTCTCCTCACCATAGTTCAATACCTACAATCAAGGTCACTGCACAAGCAGCTTACCCTTCCTCTGTCTGAATTTAGAAACATGGCTTTTAATTTATCTGTGCTTCAGCCTTGGAACAATCTGCAACGGCAGATAAATCTGCAATTATTTTACATTCATAAATTCAAAATGAATGGGCTCAGAGCGGAACCACTGACGGAGTAATCTGTCTGTCCACCCCGCTGCTGGTTTTCAGACATTATTTCATTGCATCATTCATTACTTCTCGTCTAGTTGGTTTTCTCTGTCTGATGCATGTGAGTTAGCTTCCTGCAAAATATTGATGCCACGCACTTTCACAACAACAAACAAACAAATAAGAACAAACTCCACAACACAAACAATGCTGCTCAAATGACATCTAGAGTTGTGATTAATTAATCAGATGATAGAAAAGACTGCCACCGGTCTGGGGGGGGTGGGGGGGGGGGGTGGCAAGAGTGTGTTGTCATGTTAGATAATCCCTGCCTCTAGACCATAATGCCAGCACAGAAGAGCATCAGAACAGCTGGGCACACTGAGCCCTCAGGGTGTGTGTGTGTGTGTGTGTGTGTGTGTGTGTGTGTGTGTGTGTGTGAGAGAGAGAGTTTGTAAGTTTGTGTGGTAAGAAGACAGCAGCAGTCCCCCCCTTATAACCCCTGGGTATGACACTGAACAGTAAGAGAGCAGCATTTAGGCCATAATTAGAGTCCTGCTCAGAGTGGAGTTCTGTCTGCTGAGATAATTAGGTCTGTCTTCATTACAGCAATTGCAGATAGCACCATAGCTGGAGCCAAATAAAGGGCTGAACCATTATGCCACTTGAACATCATGCAGCAGCCCTGTGGCTCAGCCGTTTTTACTTTTAAGCCCACCAGGTTTCACAAGTGATCAAATGTGGCATGTGGGTGGTGCACAGGTGCTGCTGAGCAACAAGCTTTTCAGAATTTGAAATAAGCTTGCGCAGGCTAATATAATTACTTTTATTTTTAGGCTTGTCGAGATGCGTGTAAAGTTGAGCTGATTTTTTGGTTTTGTGCTTTGCTTGAGTTTGTTCTCATCTATTGAACATGTGAAGAACAGTCATGCATGTAGGTGGAATGTGGCTATGGATACGGCGAGAGGTTTCTCTCTGTTTTTATTATTAGCTCCGCTGGCGGCATGGCTCAGTGGATGGCAGTCGGTCGGTCCACCACGTTGATCCAGACTGAAATATCTCAACAACTATTGGATGGGTTGGCATGAAACATTGCACAGTCCTCAGAGGACAAATTCCGCTGATCTCCTGACTTCCTAAAATGCCTCCAGCAGGTCACAGTGTTCGTTTATCCAGTGAAATATGTCAATATAATCTGACTGGATTGGCACAAAATTTGGCTCAGATGTTTCCCAGATGATGGATCTTAATGGCTTAGATGCTCCCTTGACTTCTCCTCTTGTCCCACCATGTTGACATTTGCAGTTCTACAGTCAGTGGAATGATTGCCATGACATTTGATGCAAACATGAATGGATTGTGACCACTTTGACGATCCTTTGACTTTTCATTCAGCACCATCATCAGGTCAAAGGTTCGTTTTGTCCAGTATGTGATAACGTTACATCTATCTGTACAGCGTGTAGTACAGGATGGTCGCAGCCAGTTACTGGAACATGTCTTGTAACACTGTCTACTGCTACTGATCAGTCAAATGTTTTTTCTCTTTAATCTGCATTTCAGTTGCGAGGTTCAGGTTAGCTGTGCGTGGGTGGACAGCTGACTGCTGCAGGACACTCTACATGAGAAGCTCCATCGACGATGACGAAGTCCATCACCTTTATTTCACAATGTCAACTCAGTTTTTTCCTTCCGTTTAGGAAAAAAGCCCACAGTTCTTCTGTGGCTTCGAGAATATGATTAAAACATGACACATAATGTAGCTGCTCGCATTTTGAATTTGCCTGTGACATGGAAAGCATTTCATATCAGTTTACTTCCGACGACATATACTGCATGCACTGTTACACACAAAGAAACCAGTGCCCTGCAGCGTGATGCTAGCTGTTTGCATTTACCTGCCTGATGATTGAAATCTGTGCCAGTTACTCTCTTTTTTCTTAGGATTTTGTCAAAGTCAGAACCAGGAGGGTAGAATTCTCTTCATATGCAATTAAGGTGAATGTCACTGTAAATGCCAATATTAGCGTGAATGCTTGGCTGAGGTTTGTTGCCTCCATGATGGGAAATGTTTCTTCCAGTGCAGAGATATTGATTTCAGTATCTTTCAAACTCAGCAGTCCGCCTCACTGCATGGGCGGCTCAGACAGGTAATTGCTTTTCCAACAGGTCTTAGATAGCATGATAAACCCTAACAAGATGCAAATACACAGCAAAGCAGCACAAAGGAAACGTATAAGCATGATTTATTTCTAAGCATGAAATTGTTTCACTGGGTTGTTTTTAATATATCACGTAATTACACAATAATTAATGCGTAAATGTTGCAGTAAATACTTATTTAGAAAGTGGTCCGTCTGTGTCAGTGCAACACAGTCATGCATGAACAATAATGAGACATAATCTCTCTAAATCTTATGATGATTGTAACCTAAATTGCTGTGAAAATTGTTTTTCCAATTTTAAAGACAGTCCATTGGTGACATTTGCTTTTATAGTGCACACAAAGCAGAGTCGTGCCGCCTTTTGCAGATGTGACTGTGCTTTTAGAGAGTTCAGAAGTGTGCCTGTGATTCTGCTTCCGACATGCCGAAGTAGATCTGTCCCCAGGATAGAACAGCAGGTACAAACGCGTGTGCGAGTGTTGTACGATCAAAGTCATATCACTGATTGAGCTGAGAAGCTGTACTTTGAATAGTCAAACGTTTACTTCACAGATGGGCTTAACATCTCTCACTGTGAGCCGGCTGCAGCCCCAGGTAAAGCATTCATATCTGGACCCAACAGGAAAACAAAGAATACACCAGCTGGATAAACAGAGCATTTGTTCACAGTGGGGAAAAAAAGGAATCAGCCCAAAACTAAATCAATGCACTATTCCTATGCATGTGTTCTTGTGTGTGTTAATGAGCCTGTTTCTGCTCTTCATCATAGCTTAATTGAAAAAGAGAGAGAGAAAAAAAAAGCACAGGCGTTGAATAATACGGTCCCTGGTGAAACTGCACCACCAGATAAATTGCACTTGACTGCTACGCCTGAGGCATTAACAAATGTGTATTGACTGAAGTGCAACAGATACACCAGAGTCTTATAAGTTAAACATGCTGCACATTTTGTGTTTATATATGTGTTAGTTCCCAAGTCTGTTCAAATGACAGAGCGGAAACGACACCCAAAAACATGAACCCATAGAAGAAATACATATGAGATCCTATAGCAGAAACAATTATCATATTTAATATTCATATTAGTGTTTATACTTAGAATATGGTATGTGCAGTCACTTCTAGCTGAGTTTTAATAAGAGGTAATGCTCTAAATTACATGCAGCAAATTAGAGTTTAGTCATTTACAATGAGTGGTATCAATAAAATACTTACCAGAATACCAGGAGAAATAAGTAAGAAAGAAGGGAAAATGGACACAATTTTAGAGAATAATAACTTTATGCTCAGAGTAATAACTTTGTCATTAGAGGGCTGTAGAAATAAATCACATTATAAGTGCTATTTAAATGAGCTATTGAATTGTATGTAAATATTTGGGGAAATAATTATATTTAAAACTATAAATATGGATATGATATACTTATTGTTCCTTCTGGGGAACAACATGCAGGCTGAGCCTCAGAAGAAGGATGTGCTTCATAAAAATAGACATCATGGTAAAATACTGGGGACCACAGGAGAGATTGTACGTCCTGTCATACCATTAGATCATAACGTATTAAAGAATCAGATACATGTGTCTGTCCTCACAAACTTTATTGGACAGCACACAGCAGAAAGTGCAGTGAGCCAGCAGTGAATTTTAATGGTGTGGTGATTTTTGAAGCATGCATGAGTGATTCCAGCTGAGGTAATGGCCATTATCTGTAAGTGACAGCATTAAATATGTGTGCGCAAGCTCCTTTATTATAGTATAAATCCTCAGGCTGAAAAATAACGCAGTCCCTTGCTTTCCATTGTAAGTATAGGGTCTTTTTCCAGCTAGTGCTTTGGACCTTGTGTTTTACACTGTAATTTTTGAGCTGTAATCTGAAGCATCACCGCCGCTGACGCTAAAATGATGAAAACTTTTCCACCTGTGCTTTCTCCTCTTGCAGTTTGACATTTTGCAAGGTGAGTGACGCTTGCTAATGAAACATTTCTGAATGAAAAGTCATTTTGGTAAGACAGTGACTGGTTGCGATGACGCACAGGGAGTGATGCTGAAGGGGGGTGATGCGAGGATGAGGATGAGGAGGGTTGGGTGGCGGGTGGTGGGGCTGTACGGGGGGAAAGTGGTTCGAGGAGAAAACGGTGAGTCACTTGGTGCTCATCATCATCTGAAGAGGCTTGGAGCACCTGAAAGTCGGGCGTTTGGACCGGCAGACGTGAGGGCTCTCCGCGTCGAGCGCACTTGGCTTTCGCTTCAGTGTCTCCTGGTGCGAGTCAGCAATCACCACCGTCTCCAAATGTGGCTGAGCCAGGCGTCGGGATGTGAAAATCAAACTTAGGTGAGTGCCAGAAAATTTGATCTCAAGCATTTAATCGAGGCATTTTGGGAGGATAGTTTATTTTATTTCTCCTCCAGTTGACGCGTTTCTTGCTCTGCTGTCCATGCTGCTGATGCTGGACACGTTTCATTGTTTCCACATGAGCCGACTTTTGACTTAAAAAGAACGAAACATTTCCCATAATTTAATTGCCATTTAATCAAAAGCTGAGCAGCAGTAACCAAAAATAATGTTGATTTAATTTTAATTTCATAATTTGTAATGTAACGAAGCGCATGATTTATCGTCAGATGGGCTGTCTGAATATCTTCAGCTGTCCGTCCAATCTTTGGGAGTTCCCTGCCTAAATTAATTTGACTGCTCTATAAATACCTGAATAATATAATGCTATTTCTGTTGTTTTAAATCTCTCTCCAATCTCTTAAATTGAAATCTTAAAGACATTTTCAAATGAAATGTCACTTTAAATGACAGCAATGTACTTTCAAGAGTGTGTATGTCAGAAAGATGCACTATGAGCTCTCTCTCTAATGACTGCTGACCATCACAAGTGCCCACAAGACCCTGTCTCAGTCATTTTATGAAGGTGGATGTCACTTTCTGTCAGGTATCACCTACAGTCCTGCTCAGTGGCCTCATCTCGTAGAGCTGGGAATTACCCAGCACACCAGCGAAGAGGCTGAGATTACAGCTGAGCCACAGTGGATGTTTACTCCTGACCAATTAAAAGAGCTGCAGACACAGAGAGGCCAAATGTCTTGAGCTGTCCTCAACATTATTGTGGATTCCTGTCCAACGCTCAGCAGCAGCTGCACATCAACCTTTTCAACACACTGCTGTGTGTCTGCCTGGAAAACAGCCAAGAACAGGCAGCCTGTGTTTGTAGATGATGGTGGAGAAACATGTTCGTAACAGGTTGGACCTGCAACATTTTATAGGGAAAGTAAAGGCAAATGTCACTACATGTCCCTGAGCAAGGCATGTAACCTTCATTTACATCATTATGTTGCTACTCAATGATAGGATCACCCTTCAGGCATGCCTCTTCCACTGGGCAACACCCACTGTACATGTTTGTTACTCTGTATGAATATTAAACAGATCAGTGCTGGAAAAGAGCCGAACAATGTGCAGACTTTACTGCACCTGGATCCATTCTCATCAACAGGTTTGCTTTTTATCAGGAGCCTGATGTTTTATACGCTTGTCAGTTTTAATTTGTCTCACAATTTAATAGTTTTAATGATGAGTTTAAGTCTTGAGATTATGAAGTGTGAGTTTGAATTAAATTAGGTCTGTCAGGCTCATTGGAAATCTCAAGATTTAATTGGCTCAGCTCTCAAAAAATAAGTCTTTCCTCTAGTCTGAGCAAATTTTCTCTGATAAACATGAAAAGAAAAGATCATTATGACCAAATCAGCACCTTGTCACATACTCATTTTCATTTTAACCCTAATTATTAATGTGATAAAGTCACTGATCAGCTGTAAATGTCGTATCTACCTTATTACAGGAACTGATATAAACACCTGCCACGCAAACGCTGCAGAACTGACCTGACACTCCTGAGAGAAAAACCATAAAAGAGCAAATCGTGACTGAACGGGGCCTGTCAATATGACTGAACTTGTCATACAGTAAATCCATCAAGCCTATTTTCTCCAGTTAATTGTAACACAGTATGTTTAATATTTTAATGCTGCAGCGACACTCAATATTTTAAGAGGACGTAACTTAATCTTTCCTACAGTGCAAAATGATGACGATGTAATGAGCTCCTGCAATCCTCCTGTGGATAAACATGTAACTCTCACTTTCATAATTACCTCAGAGGCACCTCCTTCCTCTACTTGAGTGGGTGGGAGAAGCTCTCAGGTGCAGCGTTATGATGGCTGCTGAATGCAGGCTTTTTGCCGCACCGTTCCTGCAGGGGCTAACCAGCCTTATAAGAGTCTATCAGACATGTTGAACAGCTGTACATCCAGCAGGGGCTTGTGGGGAAAAAGGTCAGCCAATGGTTAACAGTGTGACGAGGAGCAATGGAGGAGGGGAGGGGGCTAAAGACTTGAGGGGACTGCATAATGCCTGTGCCCTCATCAATGTCTTTGCACAGTCTGTCGTGTGTTAAGCATGTTTAACCCTCCAGCATTGTTGTTAAAGAGGCTGCTAATAGATAGATAGATAGATAGATAGATAGATAGATAGATAGATAGATAGATAGATAGATAGATAGATAGATAGATAGATAGATAGATAGATAGATAGATAAGAAACAGTAGAAAAGAGGGCAGCTCAGATGAACTTTTAATTTTGTCTCAAATAAAGCAGCTTAACGAAATCCTAAAATCGTCAACAGGGCCGCACTACTTTTACTAGTCCCATCTAATCTACGTTTAGTTAAGGAACATCCACATTACAAATGTCAGTAATCTGCACAGACAAGATTAATCTCACATCTGTCAACGTGGAGGAGTTCGCATGGCACTAAGACATTGTTTTGCGGTCAAAGGACAGAGCGTTCACAATGAAATTAATTCGATGCATCAAAGTCAGAGGGAGCGATTCAGGCCAAAATCGTCACTGTTGGAGGAGCATTGCACAATGACGTCACTTAGAAACCCAACTGAGCAACCGCAATTTCTCATTTTGTTCATCTTATACAGTTAGACAGCCACAAAGGAGAGAGCCGAATACTCTGGCTTGAAATGAGATTATGTGATTTATATAATACAAGACATGAAAAACAGTCATATACAAGCAGGAGTCTTGTAGCTGCAGAGAGAACACTCACAAACGTTGGTTAGGAAATGAGAAGATCTGTTCCACTCTCACGTGCGTCACCTATGGAGCTAACGCTAGCAGACAGCAGACAACGGTTTTACGAAGTGTTCAGAGCCCATGCAGAAAAATCTTTCATCCAATCATGCATTCACAAAGTGGTGAACCTCGCTCCATCCTCGCTTGTGAACGACTGAGCCTTTCCAGGATGCACTCTTCATACCCAATCATGATACTATCACCTGTTACCAATCAACCTGATCACCTGTGGAAGGTTCCAAACAGGTGTTTTTGGAACATTCCACAACTTTCTCAGTCTTTTGTTGATCCCGTCCCAACTTGCTTGAAATGCATCAAATGCAGAATAAGCAGATATTTACAAAAATCAGTGAAGATGATCAAGTCAAACAGTTTGCATAGCCTCCCAACTTTTGGGGATTTGGGGTGGCTTAACGCATCATTGGAAGTAGCGGGGAAACTGCTAGCCTCGCTCTGTCCAAAGCTAACAAAATCTGCCTACCAGCATCTCTAAAGCTCACACATTAACACGTTATAGCTTGTTTGTTTAATATGTACTGAAAAAGTGTATTAACAGTGGAGTTAATAGAGCCTCCAGATAATTAGCTTAGCTTAGCATAAAAACTGAAAGTAGCATAGAACAGCTAGTGCGGCTCCGTCCAAAGGCAAACCAGGCAACCAGTACCTTTTAAAGCTGCCTGTTAATATGTTTTATGTTGTTGGTGTGTTAAGTACTTGAGATATTTCTTGGTGGATTTTCTTACCGTTGGACAGAGCCATGCTAGCTGTTTCCCCTTGTTCGTGGTCTCTATGCTAAGATATGCTAATTGCTTGCTGAATGTAGTTTTATATTTAGTGTATAATCATGAAGCGAATAAGCATATTTACCAAAAGGTGAAACTATTCCTTTAAAACCGTTCTGGAGTAAAGACTTAGTGTAACTACACCTGAACGCTCAGATGTCAATTAATGTCAGATTCTATTGTTTTGACCTCTACCATATAGACGTCACTGTGTGGTATTGATTTGTTGAGAAGATGGATTATGAGCGAGATCTGCCTTGTGTAGGTCATTTGAAAATCATATTAGCGCCGCAAAATGGCAATAAAATACACATTAGGTCTTTTGACCGTTGAATTGTTGACTCTCCAGCTATTCTGGATGGGCTTGATGCCATCTGGAGTTTTAATTGTGTGATGTTTTCCCCAATGATTCAGTGAAACAGGCAAGCGATCGGTCCCGATAGCACTTTCTTTATTCTTCAACCTCACGTTATGTGTGGTCGATAAGCTCGAGATAGTCACATTGATCTGACAGGAGCTGCGGCGCAGACGTTGTCTCACGCACACAGTCTTGATGGATGTGAGCCGTGGTAACCTGGAAAAGAAAAAAATAACAAGAAATTAAACAATAGACAAAACAAGGACGAAGGTTTTGTGTTTCACTGTCTGTGATGGAGGCCTCAGTTCTCTCAAAGCAGATTCTTCTGTCTCTCTTTTCAGAGGTTCTGGATGCCAATGCTGAATCCTGATGTGTTGAAGCTGAATCTGCCGCTGCGTTCAACAGGAAGAGCCTGGACGACAGCTCACCTACCACTCAAGCCAGAAAAGCAGTTTCTCACACTGCACTTCTTAGATAGACTTAGAAAGACTCTTTCTAGATGGGATCTCTACATCCCATCTATAACGCATTTCCAACAGTGTTTTTGTACCAGCCGCATAATAACAGTTTTAACATGAGTAGCATTTTCAAGATGGATTACCTGATTTCAGCGCAGTAGGTTTCGCCTGCCTATATTATTCTTCTCCCTCGGTGTTTGTGCATGCACCCTGTTTTATTTTCCTTGATGCTTTGCCAACGTAATGGCAATTTGCTCGAAGCATCATCATTCAAATTATGTTTTGACAAGACAGACTTAATGTGATCATTACTCTAATGGCTCTTATGAGAATGCCCTGATGTCCCTTTTCTTCCGCAGTGAACTTAAATAGGTGCGTGTTTCAGTCTACCTTTGCTGCACAGGACAGTGTCAAGCATCAGCATAGTGCTGGAACAGATGGTTCCTGTGCTGGACACAATGACCCCGG
The DNA here is from genome assembly GCA_037975065.1 of Chaetodon trifasciatus. Lineage (NCBI taxonomy): Eukaryota > Metazoa > Chordata > Actinopteri > Chaetodontiformes > Chaetodontidae > Chaetodon > Chaetodon trifasciatus. The sequence continues at coordinate 12,225,096 of JBBMOE010000008.1, forward strand.
CTCCTCTGACACAGAACTGCTCCAACTGCAGCCAGGTTTTAGTCCCAGAGCTCAATGTGGTCAAGGCTGTGGTTTTGGGCCTGCTGCTTGGCATCTTCATTGTGTTTGGAATTGTGGGAAACATCCTGGTGATCCTCTCAGTAGTTTGCCATCGACACCTGCGGACAGTCACGCATTATTTTATAGTTAATCTGGCGGTGGCAGATTTGCTGCTTAGCTCCACTGTACTACCTTTCTCTGCCATTTTAGAGATTGTGGATCGCTGGGTGTTTGGACGAGCCTTCTGCAATGTTTGGGCAGCTGTGGATGTGCTCTGCTGCACTGCCTCCATCATGAGCCTCTGTGTGATCTCTGTTGACCGCTACATTGGTGTCAGTTACCCTCTGCGGTACCCAACTATAATGACAAAACGCAGAGCGCTGCTGGCAGTGATGCTGCTGTGGGTGCTGTCTATCATCATATCTATTGGACCTTTGTTTGGCTGGAAAGAGCCGGCGCCTGAGGACGAGTCCATCTGCAAGATCACAGAGGAGCCGGGCTACGCTATCTTCTCCGCTGTGGGCTCTTTCTACCTCCCTCTGGCCATCATACTGGTCATGTACTGCCGGGTTTACGTGGTAGCTCACAGAGAGAGCCAGGGCCTGAGGGAGGGCCACAAGACGGAGAAGTCCGATTCAGAGCAGGTGATACTCAGGATACACAGAGGCAACACAGCTGTGTCTGAGGACGAGGCCCTTCACAACCGCACACATTTCGCCCTACGACTGCTTAAATTCTCACTTGAGAAGAAGGCCGCCAAGACCTTGGGCATTGTGGTTGGCTGCTTCGTGTTGTGCTGGCTGCCCTTTTTCCTGGTGCTACCTATTGGTGAGTATTGTTGCTCTTCTTGTATGTGATTCTTAATTTTGTGCGCCAGATAATGTCCAAAACCTCTGTAACATTTGTCTGGGCAAAGCAACAGTTGTGGAAGAAATCACCTCAGTATAATGTAAACAGCATCATTTTAATCAGCCTACAGTTTATTTGTTCATATGATGAATGTTAAAGGAATAGTTGGACATTTCTCATTGCTGAGAGTAAGATGAGAAGATTGATACCACTGTGTGGTAAATATGAAGCTACAGCCAGTAGTGGGTTAGCTTAGCTTAGCATAAAGTCTGAAAACAGGGGGAACAGATAGCTTGGCTCTGTTCAAACAACTACCAGCTGTTCACAAATTAACACATCATTGCTCATCTGTTCAGTGTGTACTTAAACCAAAGGCTAAAACTGACAAGTTGCGGTTCTATGGATGATGGGGGGACTATTTGTGGCTGGACAAGGTGACATCCTCGTGTCCTTAGTGAGCTTTAGAGGTGTGAGCAGATTTATTTAACCAGATGGTTTGTCCCACAGAATCATCTGGAAAGTCATCCATGGAAAGTCTTTGGAAACGGGCTGCCACTTTCAAAAATTACTTGGCCGGTGATCGGATGACTTATCACCATTTATCACGGGTTACTTCAGCCAATCAGATCAAAGCATCCTATGACGTCTAGTATGACTCTTGTGGAAGCCAGTTAGGAGAAGAGTATACAGCTATAGCAGCATTTACGCTGACCTCTGTAGGAACTGCCGTCATCACATCTAAACCACAGCTGCCAGCAGCTCCTCACAGGACACTGATTGGTCCAAACCACAGTGGTTTGGCCACAAGCTCATAACTTGAAGCCTGGCAAGATGGATTCTCAGCCTGCCTGATCTTGTGTGATCTTGTGGTCTTGTGAATTCAGCTGCCTCGAAAGGTAAACATTTAGGTACCTTTTTGGACGGAGCGAGGCTGGTTGTTTCCCCGTGTTTCCAGTCTGTATGCTAAGCTAAAGTAAGCTGTCGCCTGGCTCCAGATTCATAATGAAAGGTCATATATGAGAGTGGTTTTCTAATCTAACTCAGGGCAGCAAAGGAAATTAGCATGTTTCCCAAAATATCACTGTTCCTTTAAAGATGCAGATGATGACTTGCTTTCAATCCCTTTAATCAATAGGACTTCACAAACAGAAAATAGGTTCATATATTTGATCACCTGCATTTACACGTATGAGTCAGACCACTTTTAGAAAGCTATTCAACTTCTGCATTAATTCATTTTACAGGTCCATTCATTGATTGCCAAGTTTTTAAGTGCCGGCAAATTTAATAGTTTGATCAAGTTAATTGAATTGCTCCTCTGTGGGAGCACACTGAAGTTACTATCAGTCAGACGAGCCTTGTGGCCTCTTGTAGTAAATGCTTTGACTCGGTCAGGTAGACGCTCTATAAATAGGCGCTATAAATCTTTCAGGTCTCTGACAGCCTCCGTTGCTCCCCTGTCTGTAAACAAAAGCACAGAATTTCAGACCAACATGTATTTCAAACATTCATTCCTCGATAAGCGTGAAGCCTTTTCTCTGCTCCTTCCTGTCTCCTTTGCGTCTGTGGCTCACTTCATCACAATGCGAGTCCAGCAATGACAGAGAAAGCTATCACATCGGTGTCAGACCTTATATTATGTTCCCTTCAAGAACTCCCAGCTTTATGAAGACAGGCTTGAAGGGAAATCACGCGGCTTGCCAACCATGCATGCACTATATGTGCCGGAGTCAATATGGAGGGAATGTGAGGCGGAAATCTGAACCAAATAGATATGAGATATGGCAAAGCCCTCAGAAATCCCTCAGGGTTTTTTATTTATTCCATGCTCTCATGCTCGTAAATATAGCCGTTACCATTTGGCTGAAGGCCTCTCTGCACTGGGAAATGAGGAAAGGCCTCAGCTTACCAACACTCCCGTACTAAAGCTGGCGTCTGGCTGCATACCGCTGCCACATAAGTCTGTGGACAATGATAGATTTATCAGTAAATCACCAAGCAATGGTCGAGTTTTGACATGTAGAGCTGAATAAGTCTTGATTGTTTGATTGGGTTTATTGGCGTTAACATTGTTTTGTTATCAGAAAAAAATGCATTTGAGAAAGATGGGATTTTTTTCAGCTCTGTTCTTGTTTGAGGATTGTCGTCTTCTCTCCTTGACATTTCAGAAGTCCTCCTCAGAGACTGTCACGAAGTGTAAAGCAAGCCAATGCTAATTTAAAGAATAACTAAGATAAGATAAGATAAGATAAGATTTTCACATGCTACAGGGAGGAGACTGCACACACGCCATGCTTCGTGAAATTATTTTCTCTGCATTTAACCCATCCTGGTAAGTCTTCCTCCACGGCAGACCAGGAGCGATGGGCGCCTGGGGACCAGTTCCTCTCGTCAGCACTGGTCAGGTGGTGATCTTCTTGCATGTTTTTAGTGGGGGTATTTTTATGGAGGATACCGCAGGTGAACATGGGGAGAACATGCAAACTCCAGGAGGACACGCCACCAGCGCCCACAGCAGGATTCAAAACCGGGACCTTCTAGCTATGAGGCGACAGTGTTACCACTTGTGCCACCGTGCCACCTCGTCCACCACGTTCATTGGCCAAAGATGTTAGGATGTCAACCAGGAACTGAAATGTCCCTGCTTCAAGTCCAGTTGGGGCCCTTTGTTTGAGCTTTACTCGTCATATTTCTACTGTTGCCCTCTAATAAATGCATAAAATATCCCCAAAAAAGAGTAATTTTATAGCTATTATAAAAAACAGTGGGTCAGTGCACTTCATCATTCAAAGTTTTATGTCTGGTTGTGGCAGTGTGTGATCAGAGGTGTGCTCTGATGCACCTGTAACCACACTTGATGTGATGTAGTGACACAACCTACAATAGAGCTCGACATCACAGCAAAAATGTGAGAAGTTTTGCTCCTGTGGGTCAACGAAAAATCTATTTTCAGCTGGTATGAAGCCTCTCCTTAAAGCTGCACTAATCAACATTTTTAATGACTGCCTGTAATGTGAAAGAGGTTGCTGCTAGTGATGACCCACAGATAATAATCACCCACCTGCAATTCCCTGCAAGATTTTTAGCATCTATCGAGCCCGTCCTCACCAGAAAAACAACCATATGGATCAACTGTGCAAGCAGGTTATTATGATTATACTTAGGTTTACTGCACAGACTGTATAAAACTGTGAGGTCTTGTCACTACCTGACTCCACCAAAGTCCCGGCTAATCCAAAAATCGGCAATGAGGTGGAGCATGGGTGGGGGTGAGGTGGCTAGCTTTGAGCCATGTTCATAATGATGCTTAACTTTAAGCCTTAATATGGTTTAAACAGTCGAGCTGTATAAAAATGCATCCCCTGTGCATTTGTCATGAACAAGGAAATTAGCAACAGGGAGTAAAACAGTTTTTTGTACCACCATTGTCTCGTGTTTATTTCTGCTATAAAATTTGGCATTTTAATATGGGGGTCTATGGGAATTGACTCCAGTGGCCATTTGAGGAATTTCAGTTTTTGGCACTTATGCAATAGCTTCATTTTTCATCCCGGAGGGTGGGTCATTGTTAGTCAGTGACTTCTTTATAATAATCAAGATCAAGAAAGTCCACATTTGGAGGAAGATGGGGTGGATGGGTGGGTGAAACAAGCTTAGGATGTTCACCCAGGACACCGCTGTTCATGTCCCGCACGAAACTGAAAGTCAACACTGACTCATTTAAGCTTACATAACGTGCTTCAGTTACATCATGTACATAACACATTTCTTTTAATCCATGATCTTTTCCTAAACCTAACCAAGTATTTTTGTTTTGGGCGGCCACTGTTTTCAGCTGGAAGCTCTAAAAGCCACAGTCTGCCACCTGCCTTGCACCAAACAGCTGTCAAAGTTAACTGCAAAACAATCTGATATTTTTTAAGAGTTGGTGGAGACCAAATCAGAGCTGAAAGGAGAGTGAAACCTGCTCGCATTCATCAGGTGGACAGAAACTCCAAATGAATGCTGATGTTGCTGTGCCTGACAGATGTGTGCTAACATGGCCACCACAGATGTGGCATTGGAAGTTTTATAGAATATTGTCAAAACAAATCATGTTGTGTTTTAATTGAATTAACAAAAGTTACACAGGTTTCCCTTGACAACAGCCAGTGATGTTTCATCGATTTTGGACATCAAAACATTTGTCAAACAGCTGCAATACCCTCCTTTTCTCATTCAACAATGAATTTATCAAATGTACTGGCAATAATAGAATTGTTTTTGTTGGCACAGCTGGGAATAAAATGTATGAGCTGGAGAGCCGGGCACAAAATAATTTGCTCTCAAACTCTCTCCACTTGTACCTTCAATCCATCTTCATATCACGATCTCATTTTTCAAAAGCCCACGTTTAACCGTCCACAACAGCTCGACCAATAAAGCATTTTACAAGACAGCTTCTCCGCTGAAGGAGGATAGATAGATAGATAGATAGATAGATAGATAGATAGATAGATAGATAGATAGATAGATAGATGGCATCCTTTTAAGTATTTTAATGTTTCACTGGCAGTCACTGGATATGTGAAGAATCAGTGACTAACAGGCCTGTTTGTAATGTGCCTGTTAAGCCATTTTTTCTGCTTCTTCATTAAGGATCCCACTCACGCTGCCTGCCGTGAATGCTTCCTCTAATCAAAAGCAGCACTATTTGCACCGGCAATTTTAATACAATCCTCAACCTTGATGGCAAGTGGGGAGCTTTTATTAGCGGAGAGTGGATAAAACAATTAGAAATATATTGGCTTAGGTGGATGTTAATGAGAGCAGTGATATGTTTCTCTCGTGTTAGTTTCACATTAACGCAACCTTTGATGAAATAGATACTAGAGAAAGTAACCAGAGCTCTGAAAACATCATCTATATCATTTTACCATGTTAGCGGCATTTGGTCAAGAATGAATTGTTGACATACATGTCCCCAGAGGATGAACCCTCATGTCTTTGGAGATGCACATTTTTTTCCTCTAGCACCACCAGCAGGTTGACATGTTTGTTTTTTTGGTAAAATATCTCAATCTTCAGTCCAGATTTTCATGGTGTCCAGATGATGAAACCCAACAACTCGCTTAGCTTCTAGCCCCACCACTGGGTTCCTGGGTTATTCAGTTAGACATCTACTTAATGGATTGGCGCAAAATATTGCACAGACATCCACGTTCCCCCAAAAGATGAATCCTGATTACATTGGCGACTATTCCCTGGAGCCACCATGAGATTGACTTTTATGGTTTAGGTTTTATGAAATATCTTTGAAAAAATTGGATTGCTATGAACACTACTGCAGATTAGCACCTACAAAGCTAATGACCTGTACTGTGCTAATTAGACAATTACAATGACAGTTGTGCGACAGCCTCACGGAGCTGTTAGCATGGCAGTAGATTTGTTTTCTAACATCTGAAACTGCACTTTCCAGGCAAGAAATCAGTTGTAATGTTACTCATGCTCTATGTCTTAATCTCCATACAGGCTCCATTTTCCCTGCATACAGACCTTCAGACACTGTCTTCAAGATCACCTTCTGGCTCGGTTACTTCAACAGCTGCATCAACCCCATCATCTACCCGTGCTCCAACCAGGAGTTTAAGAAAGCTTTCCAGAGTTTACTCGGAGTTCGCTGTCTAAGAATGGCCCATAGACCGCACCATCATCATCTGAATGCAGTTCAGAGCCAAACTCAGGGTCACAACCAGCCCCTCCAGCTGGGCCTGGACAGCAGGGGGGCTCCCTGTCGGCTCAGCCCTTCCTCCTCCATGGCCCTGTCCAGGACCCCTTCCTCCAGGGACAGCAGGGAGTGGAAGGTCTTTTCTGGAGGCCCCACCGCCGGATCCGGTCCGGCTGAGACGAGCAGGGCCAAAGTGGCCAAACTCTGCAGTAAAAGCTTCCACCAAACCTGCTGCTGCATCCTCAGCAATGGGACACCCCCACAGGAGTCAAACTGCGCTCAGCCCCCTCCTGTCGGAAACCTCCCCACCATTAAAATCCACCAACTGTCCCTGTCGGAAAACGGAGAGCCTGTATAACTACTGTAATCCTTCATCCATTAGTCATGACTTCTCTTTCAAGGTCACAGATGAGATGATGTTTCCTTTTGCTCTGTTACCATCACAAATGATGAGCTGTGATGGAATGATGGCTGCTTTGAATTTAAAATGTAAAAGTCTCAGCTTTGATGTCATTCTGTGATTTTTCTGGATGTAACATCGAAAGTAACATGACAGCCATTATATTTTACCCCTTTTCACAAACATAAACTACTGCAGTGCATCTAATGCCCATTACATTTTGTATAAATGTGAAAAGATCCTGTAAACACTCCCCTGATGTGGACCAAAAGAAGAAGAAAAATCCTTACAGTGAAGAGACCAAAAGACCTTTAAATGTTTACATATTTTATATTCCAGAAGAGCAGTTCAAATGTAAAATCATGTAAATAGGAACGTTTTATATGTTGCATGATTTCACCGAATGTTTCAGAAATGCTGGTCAGTGGTGCTCCTGTTTGCCTAATGCTGTTCCTGTTGTCAAAACGTTGTTTGTGTACTGCTCTGTACACAGTAAAGACCGAGGGACCTTGTGTACTTCCATGTCACATTACAATAAATTTATATGACGCACTCCCAACAAGGGATTCATGAGGACATTTTTAGACTCCGCTTGTTGTTTCTTTTGGTTGATTCACTGAATATATCGCCCCTCAAAACTTCTACTTCATCTATCCAAATTCCCACAATTTCATGTACCTCACAGCGGTGCCAGATGGATGTCTTAATATACTTGTGTGGAATTTTAACTGACCTTGTGGTTGCTGACCTCAATCCTGACTGGCCCCCAAGCCTCTTAAAAAATCCACCAGATTTAGAGATGTCAAGTTAAGTCATACAGTCTCAGACATTCTTCTCTCAGGCCATTCTCTTTGTTTCAGTCTTTTTTAGTTGCCATCCACTTATAAAGCACGCAGAGCCTTGATCTGGGCTTTTCATAAAATCTTCTGCGTGGGCGCTGTTCACCATTGCAAAGGTGCAAAACTGAGTGTGAGGTCAAGACTGCAAAGTGTCTCTGTGTTTACGCAGAAGCACCAAAGGGTAAGAGGACAACCTCGGCCAACCGTATTGATTTATTTCCCCTGGCTACTCCTTCTGTAGTACCAAGATGCACTCCCTTTGTGAGTGAGAGAGGGAGGAGATGCAGTCGGCATTGTTAAGCCCATCCACCCGTCTGCGTGTGAAGTTCAGCTGTAGAAGTGGACTCGACAGATTTCCCACAGGGGAGGGACTCGGCGAGGCAGCTGAGTGCTTGTCTGTGTCCGCGTTGTCATTGACTAGCATGTCTGTGAACCTGTAAATCACACCGTCTCTGCGCAGATGCCATTAGGAGAGCAGCTACCAGCCGCAGCAATAAACTACAGATGTACAGATGGCCTAATTCACCCCTCCCTTCCATTGTTTGTCTCTGTGGAGAGTGGTGGGATTATGAACAAAACCTCAGCCAGCGAATACCTGTGTGCCTTTATAAAGATATATCATCTTCCAAATGCAATAGCTGTAATGAACACCATAAATAGATCTGCAGCCTCGCAGTAGTCAGATATAGACTAGAATAGGGCATGAACAGCCCCCCTGTGTTCCACTCTCTCCTCTTACCCAGCAGCTGAATGTCATGCATTGAATTTATCAATAAGTGCATAATCTGCATTGTTTTACAATCTGATCCACTGCTGAACCCACGATCTTTGACTCTGGAGGGGAAAAATGTTATCATGAACGCTTTCAGTTCTAAATTCATGTTCGTGATGACAATTCAATTCTGGGAGGGATTGTGGACTTGCAGAGCTGGTGTCTGTGTTCCAGGGGACTGAAAGCATAGCGAGCGCAGCTGGTGAGTCATGTTTGCACACTTCTCCCAGGAGGGCTTAGCTTTGTAAAGTCTTCCTGATGCTTTTTGTGTTCTTTCTAAAGCTCTCATCAGTGGGGGAAGATGTTGACATTATAGGATTCCCCTCTCCGGTTTAATCAGTGCGCTCATCATGCTAAGTCCTAATTGGACGACTGTCAAACAGCCAGGGGGCTTCACTAATCACAGAACTGTTGTTGATGTGTGCACTCGCTGTGACGTTGTCTTGCTCGGTTCATTTTCCTGGGAGCATCCCTGTGGCTGAAGCGTTGAAGGAGCTGGAGGCTGAGGCTGCGCATCACGACTCTGTGCCTCCACCTAGTGTCTCACTGCCTCTCTGCATCTACTCCAACCACTGCTGGATGTGCTGTGACTCAACAAAACATCTGATTTCCAATTTGAAATTAACAGTGCTCTGTTTTATGTATGAGATAGTTGACATATCTGTGAACTGTTCAGAAGGTTCCTGGACAGCATTGTTAATTGTAAGGATGCTGGAGACACTGCTCATTTGGTACACTTCTAATTAATTCATTCCAATTAATTGCTTATGTGATCAAGAGAATCTTTTAATCAGCAATGGAAGGAAGGTTCAGTCTTTACTTAAATAAAACTAGCATCAGCACAATGTAAAAATACTGCAAAGGTCCTGTAAGTACAAAGTATCATAAAGTATAAAAATCACCCCTCTGTGCATTGTTTCTGTAAAGAAGCCCGACTAAAATGTTTAAACATAAAGACGTGTGGTTGTTGTGGTTTTTCCACAAAAAGATTAATTACTAGACTCTTTATAGCCTCAATGAAAAGTCTGAATGCTGAGAAGTCTGTTCTCACTTTCTATGACCTGAAGGTTTTATGTTTCAACATCACACTTGTGTAAGTCGCATCCTGGAACATTATTGGCCTCCAAACTGTGATGATGTCTCTCTGATGTAAGGTGAGCACAGAGAGACTTTCCTCCTTTAGCAGATGAGTGAAAACCAACTCTGCACCTGCATCACCCTGCACAATGAAGCTGAGGCGTCCTGGTGAAGTCAAACACGTTCCTGACTGCGTGCATGCAGCATTTTATTCTTGCAGCTCAAGAGCTATTAAGTACCATAACAAAGAGCTGAGATAATGCATCAACAGTGCAAGGTCATCATGTGTTTTGTCTGTGCAATCTCCATCTGCAATGAAACTGGTGCTGTAAGTACAGCTGTTAGACTGAGTTAAACATCATATCAGCAGTAGAAAAGAGGAAATACAAGTACCTCAAAAGCATACTTAGTACTTTCCACCCCTGCTTTTTATCATGGTGCAGTCAGTGAACAAGCAAAAATGTGAAATGTAACTGCAGGCAAGAGGAGTTTAGTGCATCTTTCCTGGAAAAGGTAATGAAAACATTAGCAATACTTTCAGTTAGGAAGTTATAGGATAAAGTGTTTCATTTGAATTGTAGACTTAGTCATGTGCTGTATATATAAAAAAGAGGCAGAAAAAAGTTTCATTTTAATCATTTTAATCCACTTAAGTCAACACAGATAGGGTCAAATGCTGACAGGACCGATGAGTTCCCCCCAAAACCCTGATATCCTACAAAACATACACGACCAAGAGAGTATCACACCTGCTGGGAAAGGGGCAACAACATCACAACTCAATAACCATCACCAAAAAACTTCCCCAAATGGAAATTACTTCACGTTATAGCTTGGCATACAAAACCTACACTTAACGAGGGAATGAGGAAGAGATAATCCAGTGTTTTACAGGACGGCTGTGCAGTGCGCGGAACTGACAACCCAACGTGGTTCACTGAGTACAAGTGCCACCTCGAGTGAACGTGACGTCGACAATGCTGGGCAGGCAGAGGGGGCGAGAAAATCCGGCTATCTGGTAATTCATTCACAACACCAACACCGAGAACAGTGGACACGTCATGAGCACGCTGTGAGGGGTTTCCTTTACATACTGAGGCATTTTTCATCAGGTCTCAAAGATCATGGTCCCACAAAGAGCCTTCATAGATACAGTGTGCTATCAATATGTTACAGAACAGGCAGGCAAGTAGTTCAATTCAACACATATCCTAAAACATACAGACATTTCCAATACAAAGAAAAAGATGCAAGCTCACATACATTTTTACCATTTGGATTCTTACAGGTGCAAAACAAATAGCTTCAAAGTAAACGGTGGATAAATGACGACTGCTGATTTGACAGAGCCTACAGACTGCAGTGTGGAAGTGAACATCATTTGCACATATACAGCAAAGGTCATATAGCACCAGGTGCAGAGAGGCTGCAGGCAACCCCCCCCCGCAAGCTTGCTTCTTCGTACTTTCAGTCTGCATCCAACAACATACACCGGTCTGATTATTGGAAGCTTGTTGACCTGACAACCTCTGAGCAAAAACAACAAAATGGTGAAATGGAGGAATAGGTTCAGGTTGCTTGGACAAACTAATGCGCCAGCTGTTCAGGGTGGAGTTGAATGAGTGCTTTAACCCTAAAATACCCTTTCTGTTCCTTTCAGTGCAGCCGGCACTTTCCCAAAACAACAGATAAAAACATAAAACATCCCTTTTTACAAAAAAAGTGCAACTATAACACAAACAGAGGGTGAATTGTCCAGCTGCACCTACTGCAAACGTCAGACAGAATCAGGTGTGATGAGATGCAGGAGCTGTTTTCTACAATCTAATCATTCATTATTAGTGTTCTGAGTTTCTTGTGGCAGCAGTGCAACAACATTGTTGTAACTTTAGAGTGTGACAGCATCAAAACGTGGACGATGGAGGCTTTACTTTCAGCTGAAGGCGGCTCTGTGGCCACCAGCACATTTTAACTTAAATGTGGGAAATGAACAGCGCATGAAGAAAGAGTGTAAACACGTGGAGTTCCTAAAATGCCCGCTCATGAAACTGGCCGCTTCTTGGGACTACTCTCTGAGCCAAGAGGGCAGCTAAACAGCTCAAACATGTACAGCCAAAAATATACAAAAAATGTAAACAAACGAATGTCGTCAAAAACCAAACTGAGCTTAAAAACAGCAGAAAAAGCTGCTTCGATTCACCTGATCCCTCCCGGACGATGGAAAATGGCAGGAAAGATGCGACAAAATGGAACAGTGCCTTCTTTTTTTTGCATGAGGTGACACAGTGGGGGTGTGTGAATAAGAATGGATGGAGTGCTTTTGGGTGGGATGCAGGGGGAGTCAGAGGTGACCTGATGGGATGTGACAGTGGTAAGAGAGGCCTCTGGTCCCGTGTTGCCCCGCACCCCTGGCTCAGTTGAGAGGAGAGCTTAGCCGAGGCTGGTGATGTTGGCCTTTCCACCGGGGGGAGCCACGATGCGTTGAGTGGTGCGGCGAGGAACGTTGTCGTCAATTTGGGCTCCTAAAGAAACAATGGTACGATGTAATAAAACTGAAGTGCCTCGTCGTGAAAGAGGCCGACTGATTGGACTGAAATGTGTGCAATCACTCACCAGACAGACTGAAGCCCGACTGGTGAAGGTTGCGCACTGGCTGGTGGGTAAACTGCTGCTGCTGCTGCTGCTGCTGCTGCTTGGCGGGGGAAGTCTTCACCGAGGAGACGGTTGACATCACCTTGGGAGTCACGGTCACCTCACACACCGGCCCGTCGTACTGGCCCCTGGGGACTCCTCGCAACTCTGTGAGCTAAATGCACAGACAAAACTGATCAGACCACAAGCTGTGCAGCTCAGCGGCCAGTTTCTCTCGACTACCTGGAAGGACTCACCCTGCTGCGAGCCTTTATCCTCTTGTACACGTGGTCAGAGAAGGGTTTACGGCTGATGTAGCGCCCGCAGCCCTCCGTGGTGTGCAGGCTGCCCTCCTCCAGCACGATCTTGCCCTGACTAATCACCACCACGGGACCCCCACGCACTTCTGTGCCCTCGAAGATGTTGTATTCCACGGCCTGTGAGAGGAAGAGATTTGATCAGGAGACAGTTAAAACACTGCTCATTACGTGGTTAGCATAAGTCATTCTGCAGTCGCTCTTAATTAAGTTTACTTCTTTTAAAACCTAAATTCTGTGTTATTCAGTATGACTAAATCAGTCGATGTGTGTTAATCCCTTTCACTGCCACTGTACGCTCTTCTTAACAGAGCTGGCTGTAACATACAATGTGCACTGCAGCCCATAAAAATGAGCTCTCAACACGTCGAGGACACATAAATGACATTGCAGATGAGGGTCGAGAGGCAGAGTAATCATCTGACCAGGTTGTGGCTCTTGGCTGAGATGATCTTGGTGACATCTGGGTCCCACAACACGAGGTCGGCGTCCGACCCCACGGCGATGCGGCCCTTGCGGGGGAACAGGTTGAAGATCTTGGCCGCGTTTGTGCTGGTCACTGCCACAAACTGGTTCTCATCCATCTTGCCAGTCACCTTTTGGGACAGGACAGCCAATCACAAGCTAGCATCTAAATGTGCACATTTGCTTCATGATGGGAATGTGTGGAGCACATGAGGAGGGGGTCGCATCAAACTCACCACACATTTGTCCCAGATTAGAGACATCCTCTCCTCAGTGCCATTGGTGCCCTCTGGGATTAAGGTGAAGTTATCTTTACCTATCGCACGCTGAGAAGTCTGGAAAGTGCAGTGAGCACTGCCAGTCACCTGCAAGTCCCCGCTAGATAGGAAAGAAAGAAGGAAAATGACCAATTACTGATAGCAAAACTGTGATATTTATAACTGTACCTTTGCATTAAGTGCAGTAAATTACAAAAAGAAGTACAGCTGTGTTAAGTTTTAGTTTAGTGCCTACCACGACAGCAGAGAGCTGAGGTAGTCAGGGGTGGTGGGGTCAGGACTGAGCGGTGGAGAGGTGACATAGGCTGCAGCCTTGGCCCAGTTCTTGCTCCAGTAATGGGTGCCGTCTGTGCCCAAGCTGGCAGATATGGGCTCCCCGTAAACCACAGCACCTACAGGCGTAGACAGGATGACATCAGAGTAAAGAAATAGCTGGAAGCCAGCCGGCGACGGACGAAGGCATGCAATAAATCTGGAGAAGAAGTTTTAAATTTCTCCTTTTACCCTTTTTCCTGGCAAGGGCAATGACATCAGCAGCACTCTTGCTCATCACTTTGGTGATGTAGAGGGGGCAGTTGGTCTGATTGGCAATGGTGACGGAGCGATTGACTGCCTCGGCCTCCACCTGCAGACACACAAAGTCAGATTCATCAGCAACCTGATTTCCATACCGGATTTCTCTTAAAAGGTGCGACAGTTCCACCTCTTTCACTCGACACAAAGCCCACTAACAGAGACCAGGAGCAAGCTTTTCTCTTCAGTATAAAAGGGCACAATCAGTATTCATTCCAGGGTCGGATGACTCTGCAGCAGTCACAGTACTTATCGGCTCCAGCAGCAATCGGCAAAGAAGGAAACATGACACCGAAGAGGACGAGCTAATGACCCTTTCACGGCTCGATCATGACGTGCCCTGAAGTTCTTGGCGCTCGTGCATAAAGCCAAGAACACTATTTATGTTCTTACAGTCTATGTTTTGTTCTTCATATTGTGCAAGATGCAACACTGGTTAGAGGTGAGAGAGTCCTGAGTCAAGGGGAATCATTCAGTCAGCTTAAAAGACACCGGCGTAACACTGTCACTGGCCTCCATGCTGCTGGCACATTCATGATTATTGAGAATTATTGAGAAACCTGTCCTCCATCTTACCTCCTCTGGGCGGCTCAGCACATGACCTTCAGGGCCAGTGATCCCCAGCTCTAGAATACGTCTCTGCTCCTAAAAGAAATTAACACAAGTACATTACGATCCAAAAAGGGAATAACCGCTTACAGCCGAGATCTGACCAACAATCAGCTGTTCTGTTACCTCTGCAATGATGTCTCCATTCTCAGCATGCACCTGCGCAATGGCTCCAAGGTCTCTGATGACACTGAACACCTCATAGATCTAAAAGACAATGACACACTCCGGTCAGCTCGCAGCGCAGACGTCTACGCCAAAGACAGCCTCAAAAACATGTGCTGTGACAGACGGCTCAGCTGCAGAGCCGCAGAGCATACCTGAGAGTCAGAAAGTTGGAAAACATCCTTATAAGCCAAATAGACCAGGAAAGAGTTGACACCTGAAGATAGAAAACTTATGAGAGAAAACAGCCAAAGGTGGAATAAAGAGAGCAAAAGAGGGAAAACCCAGAGCAAAGGAGAAGAGTAAAATCAAAAGGATAAAAATTACAAAGCAGAAACATGTAGTTACTGTTTATGGTCTGTAGGCAGCGACTTACTTTTCTCCCATAACAGTGTCTGAGAAACACTTTTCATTAAAACATAAAGACCGAGAAACATTCCTGTAGCAGTAAAAGTGACAAATGTGAGTGTGTTGGCTGCATACCGTGATCCTTCACCAGGGCCTCCATCTCTTCTTGAGTGCCTTTGTTCCACTCGGTGATGTCCACGTGCAGAGAATAGTCACAGCAGGACTTGCCGTCGGCCCACTCCCTCCACTGTTTGAAAGCTGCAACCAGGCTGGCGCCGGGCTCTGGCACCACATGGTCAACTGTGAAGCACAAACAAACAGGTTGGATCTCATGCGCGCAAGCAAACAGTGTAATTAAATCACACGTTTGAGAGAGCGCACATCTGTGGCGTCATGATCCCTGCAACAGGACGGCTGCGCTTTGAGCATGAGGAAACGCGTCTGATGCAACACATACTGATCATGGTCGTCCCCCCAGCCAGGGACGCTCTGGTGCCCTGGTAGAAGTCGTCTGCTGCCACCATGCCTCGGTCAGGCATCTGGAACCGGGTGTGCACGTCAATACCGCCCGGCATCACCATTCTCCCATGAGCCTCTATGATCTTAACTCCCCCAGGAACGATGAGGTTGTCTCCTATCTGCCTGAAGGAGGCAAATAAAAGAACAAATACAGAAATTAATGAAGGAAACGTGACAAGATTGAGAGAATCTAGATTCCAAGAGTCAAGGTAAAGATGTTCTTTGCTGATAAAATGAAATATTTCTGTCATTCATCATACAGTTCACACAGGACATTTAAAATCCTCTCCTGAACTTACTTAATGACTCCATCCTCCATGTAGATATCAGCCAGGAATGACTGATCATCGTTGACTATCTTTGCTCCTTTGATGAGGAGACGGTCACTCTGAAAGGAGCAGACGGCATTTCACATCAGCCACAAAGCACAGAAAATTCACGTTGAGCGGAGTAAAAGATCGAGAATCAGCTCCGTTAATTCCTTATGGCGAATAGGCCGTCCCATAATTCAACAGTGAAACTGACCAATTTCAAAGACAAAGAAGTGGAAAAGACCCTTGGGCCAACTTTAGTGACTCATTTTGCTTAATGCATTTCCCAGTTTCCCACTCCCAGCTCCCATCGATCAGCGCATATCACGTTCATCCTGTGAAACGATTCACATAAAACAGACACGTCACTTGAAGGGAGGAGTTCTTGAGCAAAACCTTCAAGTAAGACCTCAATCTCTTGAATGGCATAATTAACTCAACCTGTGCGACACAAGAGGAGAGCGGGCCGGCCAGTCTCTCCTGGAGGCTTCTGAGTCTCTGAGGACAGTCAGGAAAGCTAATGAAGACAGACGTGGTTTACTGCCAACCTCACAGCAGGAAACACTCCGTTTCTAATGAGCAGAGTGGACGGACACGGGCAGCGGGAACGCATTAGGTATATAAGTCGTGGCTGTATTGACATGATCTCCCAGCCCATTACTCCCCTGTAAGTGGGTCATATGACCTACAGCACGTCCTCTCTGTGGTCACTGACGGGCGCACTGAGATATACCTCCTACTCAAAATGGCTTTCACTGTGCTGGAGTCTTAAATTCTGGACATATATCAGAAAATAGAACCCAGAATAAAAGGAAGTTAGGACCCTGTGAAGTAATCCGAGTACATTAAGTAATCTCCTTCATCCAATCATGTGTTCACAAAGTGGTGAACCTCACTCCATCCTCGCTGGTGAACGACTGAGCCTTTCCAGGATGCCCCTTTCATACCCAATCATGAGACTATCACCTGTTACCAATCAACCTGTTTACCTGTGGAATGTTCCAAACAGGTGTTTTTGGTGTTTTATGTAATGGGGACCTGCATTTTGTCCCCACAAGCATGGCGAGTGCCCACAATATGACTGTGTAAACAGATTTATGTCCTCACAATGTGAGTAATACACACAGACACACACACCCCTGTGAGTACGACTGTAATCTACAGACATAAAACTGAATTGATTACTGGCTTACTGTCGGCCATACTGTCAGTGGAAGCAGGCACTGTGTTACACACGCAGAGCGTCACACAACTGTCAGTTCATTACAGACACCCAGAGTGCACTTCTGTGTGCACTCTTCTGTCCACGGGCCAAATGGCTGGTGGAAGTTCAGATCTTACCAGCCAATCTAATCAGCCAATCGATGGACTGATGCTGTACCAAAAGACCTGAACCAGAGACCGTGCTCATGTCCACGATTAATAAGATGAACAGCTTTTCCAGCATCATCATTCCGTCAATGTATGGCTGGAGCTGCTGGTCATGTTTTCAACTCTCTGCTTTGTTTAAAAATACCCGTTTACCTTTTTAAAAAGACCTGAGTCCAAACTAACAAACCCTGTCTGACTGTGCGTCTATGAGTGGGGGGGGGGGGCGGCGCTGCTGCACAGTTACTGCTGTCTGCATGTTGTGTCTGGGATGTCAGGGCTGCATGTTCGTATCCCTGCTTAAACCTGCCAGACATCTACAGAGAACTGTCTGCACAAAACACAGCCTGACCCTGAGTCAGTGTATTTCACCATTTGGTGTTATTAAATGATCAAACTTAAAGCAGTTGCCGCCTTTGTGCTGCAGCCATAACAGCTGCATGATGAAAGCTTTGGGGAGAGGTTTGGATGGGTGCTGCTGTCCGGTGACCTACTTTACAAAAGAGGTTTTACTTCCTCTAACTATCACGACATCCCTACTGTAGGCCCTTAATGCTGTGCTTTCTGGTGGAAAAGCTGCACCATGAAGCAAATTTAAATGATCAAATCCCAGATCAGCTTTAAATGAGCAAAGCTCGTCCTGCAGCATTGGAACCTAGTCTACAAATATAAAGAGTAAAAAGGAGGCTGAGTGGATGTGAGATGATGGAGGATGAAAGAAGAGATGATGACAGTGAAGGAAGCTGAACCTGTTAGCTACACCCTCCAAGCTGAGGATGCTGCGAGGCAGAGCTAACAGCTGCTAATGACAGCTAGAGGTGCGAGGAGCTGCTGCAACCAAGCCCTCAGTGTTCACCACACACAAAAATACCACTTCAGCTCCAACAATCAAAGAGCCTGCTGCAAACCCACAGGCAGGTCATCATTATTCATGCCAGGCTGGGGCAGGGGTGCTGCTAGAGGCTGCGCCTGTCAATGAATGGACCCGACATGCTAAGCGTCGGCTAGCTTTTCTAATCCAGAGGCTCACCGCACGTTCACCAAACACCACCACTGAAGAACAAATGACATATTTGTCCCGAATAACGACGCGATACTCACTGTAATTCGTGGGATGTTCTTCTTTCCTTGGTACCCCGACATTTTGAAGATGGCTCAGACACAGCTGTCCCCTGCCTCTCGGCTAACGCTAAGCTAGCTGGACTGGAAAACCTGAGCTGCCAATGAAAGGATGAATGGATGCTCTGCTGGTCGGCCAGTCGACGCCCTGGGTGCTCTGTGCCTGTCTCACACTCTCTGTCGATGCTGAGTGACGTTTGCAGCCTCGCAAACAGTTTTACTGAGCAGATATAGCTTTGCTTGGCACTCCTATCCTTGATTTTAGTGCTGGAAAAGGTCTCTGAAGACCAGACAAGCACCAAGAAGAGAAGGGCCACAAAGAGGTACCGCGCATGCGCACTGCCCCGCCCTGCTCAGCTCCAGCTCCATGTTTCTTTGATGTGTTATCATGAGGGGAAACACGGGGCACGGACCCCAACAAGTTACTGGGAATAACATAGTTATTAACAGTTATAATGGCAGTTTCAAAGCGTAAAATGAATGTGGTGGTTGTTAACTTTGATGGATATTTCTATAAATAAGCGGGCTTGTCTGTGTCATATTTGGGGCTCTTTGCAGGGAGCAGTCACATAAAATGACCTTTCGCACAAAACTTTTAACTGCTGCATGTATAGTTGGCATAAAACACTATATTCCACTCTCAGTCAAACGTGATAACAATTAATTCCTGCTTTTTGCTACTTTAGCACAGCTTGAATAAAATATGACAATACATGATCAACCAGGATAATTCCTTGACTATGAACAAGCCATGCTTGGTCTGGCAGGGTGACAAAGAAATGCGACAATACTGTACATGTGATCAAAAGGTAAACTCTGAAATGTGCCGGTGTAAGGCATGCAGGTATGCAGATAACTGCATCACATCCATTTAATGCCATCCGTTCAAAGGAGCATGTGCAAATAGCAAAGAGAAGAGCTTTGTGGAGGTATAATTTGGGATATCTTAAAAAAAGGTTGGGCCTGTGACCCAAAGGTTTGATGGGTGGAAAGACTGAGCTCTTACCCCTCTGTCATTACCACCACTGAAGAGCCCTTGAGCAAGAGCCTTAACCCCAAACTGTGGAGCTGTTCAGTGATTTATCTGTCAGCTTCCAGATGTGTATGTGTTGTGACCTCAGGCCTCAGGATTGGCCTTAGTTTCTTCCCTCTTGTTGGCCTCATTGTTTTTCCCTGTAATTCAGGAAATTGGTGGGTGGAGCTGAGACCTCATACCTGAGCAGACTGAGTTTAGGAGGTCATAAATCAGTCCTGCAGAATCCTCTCATTCTTCCCTCTTGTGGGCTGACTGTTTCTGTGTGAACTTTGTGTTTCACACTCATGCACTCTCCTCACCGTTCACCCTCACACAGGCATCGCGCATACTTACTTACTGCACTGTTCACTTTATTTCTTTTGTTAAAACTTTTGACATTATTTACAGATTATGTGTGGTCTCCCATACTTACTGTGATCATGTGTGTAACTGAGTAAACATGAGAAAAATCCAGTTTTCAGTATTTACAGTAAAAAAGCAAAAGCATGTCAATATTTGAACGGCATTAATAAAGATTTAGCTGCTGACACGAACACGTATGTAACATAGCATTTATTTTGGATTAACACGGTTAGGTGACCACGAGATATTTAGTTGAAGGGAGTTTAAACCTTACTTTAATTAAAAGGGAAGAACATGAATTTAGAAAATGAACCTTGATAGACAATACTTTCATGTGTGTATTTATGCCTCAGCCTCTTTGTGCTGTGTTCAGTATGAAGTCCATTTAGATTCACAATGCTCACGGCTGCTTGCTAATCAGCTGTGCAGAAGCCTTAAGGATATGTGCCATTTATTAGCTATTATGACTTGAATAATGCATGAAGGTCTTTGGAGCTCTCTTCACTCCCTTTGTATTTATCTCTCAGCCACTGTATACAGTACAAACTTTATTCAAATTCCAAAATGCTCTGTATTGCACACTGATCAACTGTACATAAGCCTGTTATGATGACAGTTTTATGAGTTAGTACGAGTTATGTAACGCATTAAAGCCTGAATGCATGTTGAGTACTTCAAAACCAACAACTCTATGACGTTCATTTGAAAACACTGACAGAAGAATCATCCAGTCATCCAATCGGAATCAATACACGGAAATCACATGCACTGTCTTCAGGAAATGCTCTTCTACTTTCTCTGGAACTTCTACACACGCGGTACACTGTTTATTCTACCATATTATGTGAAATGATTGCACAGTGTAGTCTAGATAAAAGTCAGATAACACTCTTAAATGAGGCCCCTGGAAATACCTTCCACTGCTGTGGTTTCTGCCACTGACGCTTCAGCAATTAAACGACAGCAAAAACACATTACGTACACTGCCACAATGCTATATAATAACAATGATATAATATGTATTTATATCAATGTATAAACAAATTATACAATGTCAAAAGGTGTACACGGGGCAGATCACAGCTTAAATTATTTTTCACATCTACATCTTTAAATACCTAAACATACCATAAAATCAAAAAAACAGTCTAAGATAAATCACCAATGTGCAGTGGTGAAAGACACAAATTTGGCACTTTGCCATTGCTGCTATGTTATGTTAAAGAAGATATGTTGGCAAAAAGAAATAAAAATAGCATATGGCCTGGTAAACTGCCATCCAGCCTAGGTTCCACTATCACGGGTGCTCAAACAACCCCATTGTAAAAGTTTGCAGCTACATACTAGATCAATGCATAAGCCTTGAAAAACAGCCTTCAGAAAACAAAGCTTTTAAAAGAAACCCTCGGGAGTCAACATGATACAACTATATACTCAAAAATGTGTGGAATTTAAAAACAAATCCCACTGTGCAGCATCATTTGCTTCCCCCCAATAACTGCACCTTGAATGTTTAGCTAAAAAAATTAAGGCGACAGGCCTTTCTGTTCCCAGAGCCAATTCAATTTGTGTGTATTGCAGAAATGGCATGTATTTTTGGTTCATACAGTTTGGGAGAAGGCCAAATTTCTCATGACATAACATCAAAACAAGTACAGAAACGTCAACCCTGAAGCCTCTGGACATCAAATCCTTGTCATATATTTTGAGTTGGACAGGATGACTAATATTCTGCAGCTTTAACAGGGTCTGTTATCTACTGGATTCAAGTTGGTGACAGCTGCTGGATACAACGTGTCAAAATGTGATGGAGTGCAACCACATTACGCCATGTGTACAACTCGATAGCTACATCTACAATGTGACAGAATTTAATGCTGACTGGAGGAGAAATGTGGGTGTACAATAGATGCAGAGAGACAGCTTGACTACAGGAGGATGGTTGAAAGACTTGGAGATGGGAGAACATCCAGGCACTGCTTCATCTTCTTCTCAGTAAGAGCTGGTGGAGGCTGTGGCAATTCTCTTCCCAATGTACACCCTGGAAAACAAGTCCAGACAGTGCATGAAATCAAACTGGTGGACAGAAATGGAAGATGCACATAAATATTCTGTAAAGAGTGAAAAATGTTATAGGGTGCAATAGTGAAATAAAGCCATCAATCCATATCAAATGAGCAATTAAAGTAAAGGTTCGGATTCTCAATAACATCCAGGCCAGCCCTCTATTTTGAATGTAAAATTACAACAAACAGGTACAACTTGTACGTGAAGGTAGCTTCTCCCACAGTCGCTGCTTTTAACTTCCTAAACCTTCAGCATTTAGAGGAGAAGGTTCCCGGTTCATCAAACAGCACTGCATTGATAAAATGACGACATGTGCACTTCCATCCACCTGTTTCTAAATGCATTTTCAGTTTGCACTAAAAAGAGCGGAAATGCAGACAATAAAATAAAAGTTTTCTTCTTCTACAATGGTATACTGGTAGCTGACTGGTGCATTAGCGCCAACTATTGCTTATGTCAATAAACCATCTCATAATATTAACATCAGCACAACAGCAGTGGATGAAAACATGCATAAATTTGCATTTCCTCCTGTTGATTTTCTGAAAATTCAGTTTGAATTTGTGCTCTCCTGGATGGAAACCTGGCGATTAACAGCCCGTCCTGACCCTCTCCTACATGCACACAGTGAGTCACAGAAACACCAAACTGGCAAAGGCAAGTAAAAAACATCAGACTGAGAAACTTTCTCCAATCCAGAGCCATTTTGCCCCTGCCTGAAGATACAGCAGCGTGAATTCAGACCTACCCGATGCCGAGAGCAAGGATGTGTGAGATGAGTAAGGAAGGGATGAAGACTTTGAGGAATTCAGCAGAGAAGATGCCACCTTTCTTCATGACGCCACTCTTTCTCATACTGAGAGATACTGAACGGCGGGGGTGCCTGAAGTGGAACTCCCTGAGAGGAATAATCAGTCGATTCAGAAAACAAATGAAGACCAAATCCTGAACCACCATCACTGAATCACTCTGGAGGTGAGGTGAGAGTTTGCTTACTTTGGTGGGACATTTTCCGGTCTGCTGGACCAATCAGAGACCCAGTCTACTTCTTTGTTGAGCAGGATGTCTTCCTCTCTGTCCTGCTCTGGACCGTCTTCCTCTGACTGTGAATGTGCAAGTACAGCAGTTAGGTTTCGGGCTAAATGAAAAGACTTGAGAGGAGTTTAAGTATTGGAGTTAGATATTTTACCTGACTGCCCCTTGGGCTGGGCATCTCCACATCAAAGGTTATCTGACCCTCGTCCTGGTCTGGACTTGGTGGCCTGTGAGGACTGATTCACATGTTGGGATTAAAAACTGAACATGAAGCACTCGTCTGAGCTTTAAAGAGCGTGCGGAGGCCTTTAGTCCTACCTATCGCAGGAGGAGCTACTCGGGCTGGATTCGTGCTGTGCATCCAGGAGGATTTTCTCCATGTCCCCATTGTGGATGGAGGAGGACGACGGCACATGCTCCAGTCCTCCAATCAGGGTTTCATCGTTCTCGGGCACCACTTCCAAGGTCTGCAGAGTTTGACTCATGCTAGCATTGGCGTTTATTTGGTCTGCAGCGGGTGTCATTTGCGGGCTGGTCTGCGCGCCCTGGGCCCCCGTGTTCCCATTCAGCTCAAGCTCTACCCAAGAGCCTTGGCAACACAAAGGTCAAGAGGAGGGAAGGAAGGGAAATTAAGCTTGTTGTGTTAAAAGGCACAACAAAGAGCAGAGCACACAGAAACACACCCCTGCCTGCTTTCAAATGGAAACAGCTGACCTACATTTCCTGCACCACTGACACTGCATTCACATGAACTGGCTGTGCACCGCATCCACATTGCATTTCTTTGTGCCACACTGCCCCACAAACAGCTTGCACATTTTTTTCCAGACAGGCGGGGGTTATGTAATCTCTCACGGGCAGCGGGCTGTGCTGGAAGGCTTGTGGTAGCATGCGACGCCCTTTCCCCCGTTTTTTTTTTTTTCTTGGGCTGGCTGCAAATGAAACATGATTTATGTTTCGACGACGCATTGCAAACCCGAATCCCTTTTCCAGACCAGCCTGTCACCGCCGCTGCTCTCAGGAGACCGCTTGCATAACTGTAGTGCACAGTGAGAGACAGTTCGCCCAGACATGTCGCTGTTCCAGCTGTGATGCTGTCACACAAAAAGCGCATGTCCTCTTTTTCTCTGTGAGTCTTTAAAGAAACTGTTTATCGGTTAACCTGAACGCACCTTTTCTTTTTTGGGAGTTGTTATTCTGCAGGCACTTAAGCAAACATCCTTCCATTGTCTTCCTATTTATATTTACTTAGCTAAACTGCTGCTTGTTAAATAAAGATCAAACTCTGCTACACAAACAATGAGAGTAATATGAGCCGTTATCAGGCAATTTAAAAATAAACACTCAAGAATAAAAGCGACATTTATTCCATCTTTTGTCCCAAACTTGTTTTCATTTGGGCCAGCGCCCGCCCAGCGCACACTTCCCTGCCTGATTGGCTGCCGTGCCATCAGTCTAATATTTGTCCAAACGCAATTGGCTGTCTTGTGGTGACGTCAAACAACATCACCCTCCACCCCTCCCAGAAGAAGAGGAAATAGCGTACCAGATGTAACTTTACAATAAAATCTTCATTACGCCGATATTCTCACAAACACGCACACTTATTGAGAATTTCTCCCGCGGCCTTCGCAGCGCGGAGGACGGAGAAGTGACAGCGTTACGTACCGTGAAGCCCGGGCTCTTCGTTATTGTTCCGTTGAGCAGCAGCGGTGGACATGTTGACTACCCAGTTTTAGCATTCATCAACATGACACGCACACAAAGTACGAAGTGCGCATGCGCCAAGTCTGTCCCGAGTCAATACCGCAGATAAGACGCTAACTACAGGCCCCAGATCAGGGATGGGCAGCATTTATTTATTTTCCATGAAGTGCTGTGGTGTCGAGTTACAATATTTAGCATCAATTAATAATGCATGCAACAAAAATGGGATAAAAAAAAGCGTATTTGCACTATAATTATGTCCTGACTGGGTGGACAGTGGTTCTATCTGAGTCTGCAGAGGGTTGTAGGGCTGATGATGGTCCTAAGGCTGAGAGTATTTTGAAAGCAATGCATGAACTCCACCTCCTAAAATAAGCCTGACCATGTTTTAAAATGAGTTTGTGTTCAGCATAAATTGTAGGTCAAGGCTCTACAATAATAACACTAATATGTTGATGTAGTTCATGTGATGGCTTCACATCGTCTTCGACACACAAACCACAAAGCAGTTTAGTCAGAATAATCTCGGTTTGAAATTCTTTATTACTTTTCATCTAAATTGTACTTTATTCCATTTGACAAAGATAAAACATTGCTGTACAATGAGCCATTTGTAGTTTTTTCCTCCCAACAAACAGATCGCCAAATCTCTCCTACAATCTTTATTCAAGAGCCTCTTGAAAGAAATAAAAACATACAAATTAATGAAATTCACAAAAATAAAAAGTGCATTTTTGTTTTAACTCCTGTGATACATCAGACATGTACATAATGCTGCTTCAAGTGGAAAAACCTCATAACTCCAATTCAGTTTCCTTGAGATTTCATGATCCTTTGTAAGCGGGGCATGTTTCGCTGACCCGAGGTTCATGTTAAAAAACACTCACAGCGAGTTGAATTTCAAAAAGCGATCTACCTGTAAATAAGGCAGGTTTTTAGTTAAGTCCTGATAGGCTGCTTTTTTTGGAGAGTACAAGGTTTGATCACAGAGCAGCGGTAAAATCCCCTGAGCAGTCTCCTGTCTGGCGCGCCAGAGAGTTCAAGAAACATACTTGATTATCTTACTTCTTCTGAATGCTATAAGAAAGGCATCAGGGCTCCTCTGAACGTCTGTGGTTTACACCAGAGCCTCGAACAATAGCTATGAAGACAATATGAGGGGAGAGTGACAAAGATTATTGGTTAGCTGTTAGCTTTTATGAATGTTAGTGACCGTTTTTCCAATAATGCTCCGACACTCGACGACGTCTCTGCTATTTTTGAAAAAGGAAACTTCTGAACTATTTCTATACAGTTTCTTTTAACAGTGCCTCCTTTGAATGAACGACACTGAGCTCATAATTTTGAATGGACATCTCTCCTTGTTGATTGGCGGCTAACTGGCTGGATCATCCTCGAGGTGCCATGTTATGCAGGTTTACACGACATGAGGCAAATAACTTGAAAAACCCTCAAAAAATCTCCCATTAGACAATAAAGTTGCCTTTCAAAAGGTTGCAACATAAAAAAATAGAGATTAGCAAAGTATCTCAATACTAGAGGACATTACCCGGAGCCCTGAGAGTGACGCTCAGCAGCAGCTTCACGCCGCTGTGTGGAGATGGGTGGTTATTTTGGTGGCATCCAAGCGACTGGAAACCAGTTCTCTAAAGTAGGAGTGACACAACAACTCACATAAATATGCTCCAGTGGAACAATAAGCTTCATGCCCTGACTCAATGACCTTTAAAGTCATCAAAAACGTTCATGTAATGAAGTGGAAAACGGAGCGATAATCAGCCCGTTTGCTCCAGAAGAGAGTTGGCAGCATGTGACTGAAGCATAGTGTCACAGAGACACAGCAGGGTTAATTTCTGGAAGTGTTTCCCATGTCAAATACAGTCAGCAATAACCGCTTTCATACAGCAAACACCGGCGAGGCAAGTGCTTCACAAACTCTGATTTTTAAATAAAAAAAAGTCTGTTCAGAGACACATTTCATACAATAATCCAAAATCAGTAACTCTGCCTGGTCATCGGCCGACCTGAGCGGCTTTAGGAGAACTTGATTTAACAGTTTTAACATTACGGGTTGATTAAAACGCCTTTCCCGTTTCACAGCGAGCAAAAGGATTCCTAGAACAAAACCATGGCACAAAAACAAAGATCGAAATCAACTCAGAGTGCGACTCTGAAGCATCCAAATAAGCTTTATATAAACATCAGTTACAGTCAGCCAAATTAAAAAAATAAACTGTTATAGTGCTTACGACTACTGAGGTACTGACACCTGAAAATACTTCTTTGGACATCCCACGAAAGAAACGACACACTTCCTCGATGTCACAAAAAGTCTCGAGCCTTTAAAGAAAATACCTGCCAGAATTAAAAATGTCCCAAAGTTGTGACAAAAAGCCCCCCCCCCCCAAAAAAAAATATCAGGTCACCTTCCGTCTACAATCAGACAGCTAAAGAAACTACAGTGATCAGACTGTAATCCTATTGCCTTAATTTATACAAAAATAAATCAGCTATAGTGATTCTTCTTCTTTTATCAGGTACAGTACAAAACATCATAAAAAAGCTCTACAAACAGAAACTAGATCCAGAGAGTGAAGCGGTCGATCAATCAGCAACAATGCAACAGGCTTTGTGGGGAAGCAGGCGGTGGACCGCCAGAGAATGAGGCTACGTCACGCCACGGCGCCCGTCCACACGTGGACAAGCTTTTGTCCAGAGCTTCGTACGATGGTCCACACGTGTGCAAGGACGACCGGCCTGCTGAGCTTTGTAGAACTGATTACTTTGGCGTGATTCGCCCCCATTCAACTCCCACAACACCTAACGAATGTGTGCGCACACCATTCTTACATCCACGTTAAAGGACGACAGTTTTGCGTTTTTGGCCAAAAAAATAGACATTACAGGAACATTAGTGCTGACCATTTTCCTACGCGAAGCCATTTCAGTACACAAAGAAAGTCATGTTACAGACGTGAATCTGGTTTGAGTAATCCACCACACAGAGCAGGCAGGTTGTGAAATGCAGCGTAGATTTGGGATTGTTTTGAAAACCTGATGCTACGGTTTCCAGCTTCAGCTCGTCAAAAGCCACCGAGACTGGATCAGAAAATTGAATCCAGAAGTCTGCTGATTCTTTTGGACTCAAAAAATTGAATGTCTGACCTCATCGAGTTGATTTCTAAAAATGCGTGTCAAACAAGTTGGGACAGGAGCCGGCAAAGCTGTGGAAAGATCCAAAAATACCTGTTTGGATCTTTCCACAGGTAAACAGTCCAACACTGAGTTTACCTGCTTGTTGCTGCAACACTACCAAACAATTACTCTGACTTAAAGAAAGACAAGAGAAAGCTCACTGTGATGGAATACGTGTCAAGTGACTTTCTTTCTGTAAAGAAATGAGTGTAAACCAGCGGCTGCCTTGAAGTCTGAAATTTGATCTAATGAATATTGGTACGCTGTGAAAAACGGTCAGCAGTGATGTCTGCTCTGTAGAGAAAGAGCTAAAACATGATAAAACACTAGAACAGTCCTTTAACGGCGTAACCACACTGTACACAGGAAAGAAGCGGTGCATGAACTTGGCAACTTGACAAATACTTGGGGGAAATATGGAGTGTCGACAGCTTGTATTCGCAGTGTTTCAGGCCAGTACCAAAAGGAACTTGGTGACAGAAAGACGTATAAACAGTAGAAAGAATTTCCTATTCAAACTAATAAAACGTGGAAGCTACAAAAACTTAACAACTGTTAGCTATGACGTACAGATGACTCATGTCAGGATGGCACAAAAGAATGATGAAATAAACTAGCCAAACGTGTATTTAACACATTTCCCTTTGGTTTGGGATGTAGTGGAGTTGCAAACAGTAGCTTGGTGAACGGAGTGCTCTCAATGGAGAAAACCCATGACACCAGATCCCAAATTCTGGGCTCAGATTTACAAATCCTGCATGTTTGTATTTGTAAGACACATGGAAAATGTGCTTGTGATGGCCTGCTTAGATGCGCTGTGTTAATGCCGCTGTTTGCTGTTGACAGTATGTCTGGTCACATTCGGTACTAAAGTCACCAAGGGCAGATCAGATCGAAGACAGATAGTTTGTATGTGTGTATCAGAGCAATGGGGCTCAAGCAGAAACTGGGATCTGAGCGCTTTAACAAATGCTAGTTCAGTTTTTCCTGGAATATGTACAGATTGTTGGTGGTGGCCACAGCAATGATGTTGTCCAGGGGATGCCAGGCAGTGTGGAGGATCTTCTTGTTAAAGTCCAGACTGTCTACACTGATCTCATCCTTTTTGCGCTTCCCACCTGTGCTTACTTTGCGAGGTTTCAGGATCGACCGCGGCTTGCTGTTCTCCCGTGACGCCTCCAGAGTTACGTCCTGCCGGTAGCCTCTGTCGAACATCCTGAAGAAGTTGTTGTAGGAGCCGGTCATCACAACACTGCGGAGGGACGAAGTGTGAGTGATGATGAAGGACAATGAATCAAAAAGCCACACCTGCATGTGTCTGCCATGAACCACAACGGCAGCATGAGCAGAGCAGCTCTCTGACACCCAGCCTTCTGCTCTGTGCTGAGCAGATAACCACAGCCATTGATAAGGCCAGTGTTGACGGTTTCAGCTGCGTCAAATTAGGGTCAGCCCAGAATGTGGGAGTCATTCCAAAAGCATGATTAAGAAAAAAAAATGACTTTCTCAAATGCAAATTTTGTTCTGTAAGAAGAAAAAAATGTTCCTCAGAAGGCATCTTTTCCCGATTGTGCACATAACATAGATGCTCACCTGTCGTTCCCATTCCAGCAGCACTCGAACTTGTCGAAGATGCAGTCATTTTCATAGAGTGAACACAGTTTACTCCTGAGATATTCATGCACCTGTTAAAACAAATTGAGGAGGAGGTGGAATTAGAACCAACAGTTCAAGAGTGAAACCAGCGTTTCGTTATGACTTCTGTAAAACGGCTCCCTCTTGTGGACATGCAGTAGTATGACATCAGGCTTTACATTAGTTTTGTCTTAGCATAGCTGAAATCACACACCTGATATGTCTCTACTGGCCGGCACTCCATGTTAAGATCCCAGATTTTGACAGACAGGTAGTCGCGGGTCATCATATAGCGCCCACTGTGGCTGAACTTTACATCAGAGATGGATGAGATGATTTCAGAGAAGAACGAACGATTGTTCGGATCCTCTGGCTCTTCAAACACTTCAAAGAGAAGAAAGACGCAGGTCATTAGTGTTCCCTGACTGTCATCAGTTTTTATACAGCTGTGCGCTATTTAATGCGGAAACATATACAATTCAGTTTTAATAGTGTGGTCACTGCAGCGATGTAAGATCCCAGGTTTGATCCTCACTACACTTCCTGTTGGGTCAAAGACATTCCTCAAATGTGCATGAAACTGCCTCACTTTTGGCGTGCTTGTCGCACAGCGCTGATGCCCTCATGTCACACAGGCGAATGGTGCCTTTGCTGCTGCTGTAGACGAACGTGTTGCATTGGTTGGGGTGGAACTCTGCTGCCGTGATCACCTCCGTCAGCTCCTCCATATTGGCTGGTTTAATGTCGACAATGTCTGAAGAAGTGGGGCTAAGGTCAAAGGGTTCAACTGACATTTTAAATACAAAAGAAACCTTTTAGAAAGTACAAACAGCTTTCTGCTGTTTGTACACTCAACTGCTTTCTCAACAGAAAAAAACGTGGTCAATTTGCTCAATTCAGGATTAAAACATTTCCTTACACTAAAACTACTTTGGGGTCAAAGTTAAACTTTTTTTAAACTTCAGACTCTCACAGACACTATGTGCAGAAGTTGAAAATTCTTTACTTTGGAGACATCTGGTGGTAGCATCACATATGACACCAACAGACACCAATGTTTAGGCAGCCTTAAAAAACAAGTGTCTACTTTAACATATAAATCTGTCATTTGAATGGCCAAAATAATCAATAGGATTGATTTACTGACTTGACATGGAGCAGCAAAAGTTGTGGTGGGTTTCAGTGTTGCTGTCGGGACTGAGTGATGCACAGTGTGATTGATGTGTGGTGGGCAGGTGAAAGGATGCATGCGGGGGATCATAATCTGACAGCATGAGTCAGAGCTAGCTCGAAGCAAAGAACTAAACTAACCAGAACAAACTGTGTATTATTTCATGAAGTACATATAAAGAATTGAACTCCTGCAAACTTATCTTCACTTAAAATGAACTGCAGGTTTCCACTCTGTCTTAATCAAACCAGACGACAACAACAACAACAACAACAACAACAACAACAACAACAACAACAATTGTGCTTTTCCAAATAACAGCTGCTGCTCAGAAACTAAAATGTCAAATCATAAAAACACGGGAGATATTTATAAAAGGTTGCATTATGCAGTGAAGTTAGAGGTCTTTCTGGCACAGGACACACAAAGACCCACAGAAGACAATGTGCCTGGAGTTAAAAACGAAAGGATACTAAAGCTGCGATCAGTGATCTCCAGATTCCAGAGGTTAATCCGCAGGTCATCTGCAGACAGGTAGGTCTCACAGTCACTGTTGACTGAGATGGAGTTGATATGGTAGGTGTGAGCGTTTGCAAACACTCGTCTAGGGCTGGCTTCCACCATCAGGTCCATGGGCCTGAACACTGGTACCTGAGGAGAGGAACGGGCTTAGTGTCGCAACAAATGCTGGTTATCTGGTAAGTTAGGCTATTTCCTATACGTTTCCATTTTTTACGTTTTGCTGGTAGAGTGAAGGGAAAAAGATTTCACTGCTGGTGCAAAGAGCAGCAGTTAAATGTCTTTTAAGCAAACAATGAAGGGCCAAGCTTCAGTGGAACAGGCAACGCTGTTAAACTAAGTCTAAATTTGGAAACTACTCAATAAATATAGATCACTGCTGCCTAAAGTGGAGGATGCATGTGAGCAGGGAGAAAAAGTGCAGTGAAAGTAAACCTGAAAAGACTTTTTTCAGAGCTGACTTGTCAAATCTAAAATGATCAAAAAAACATGATGAGCTGTTAATGTTATCAGCTGCACACATGCTTTTAATAATGACGTGTTAATACGTCAGTATGAATCAGAAACAACTGAGAAGTCACAGACGGGGCCTTAGTGATTGCAGAACAATGATGCAAGAGGTGCAACACAATTAATCTCAATTTTCTAAAGCATTAAAAGGCTCAATCCAACTGTGTGGACTTCCACTACACTTCTGTGCATGTAGGGTAAGGGGACGCTGTGCACACCAGCAGAGAACTGCACTTTAAACAACCTGCAAACAAGCCAAATATATTCCAGTTTTAATTCACTACCAGGATTTATTCATTTAAAGAATGCAGTAGTAAGTACAGAATCACAACTGCAGCTTACAATTATAAATGTGGCATATTAAAATACACTTAATAACATTAGTAAAAGATTGCTAAAGCAATTCATACACACCCGTAGTGTTGTGACAGTGTTGAAATCTCTGTATCGCCCATCTTCTTCTTTCAAATTGTAGCCCTCCGGTCTCTTGTCACGCTCACTAATTTTCCAAAGCTTTATGGTTTTGTCTGTCAGTGAGAAAGAAAAACTCTTCAGTGACAAAGAAACTCTAGATTTAGATGACTTGCCACCAAATGGTGGCTAAATATCAACTCATGCTTACTACAGTGAAGCAATTTAATTAGAGTACAGTAGTTTACAAACCATTTGTAGACAACAGGAACTGTGCTGCGTTCTTCTGAGGCAGCCATCGAATCTTGTTGATCTTCTCCTCGATCTCAAGGCTTTTCAGGTAGTCAAACTCAGGCTCGTGGCTCTGGAAGGTGCTGTAAACGTTGTATTCTCCTCGACACTGTGGCTGATTCTTACTCTACACAATGACAGACCGCAGATCAGAAGTGTTATTACACTAGAAATACGCATGATGATCAGAGGCCACAGTGTTTGTTTTTCCTCACTTCAGATGGTGATTTCAGCATAAATTCTGAACCAAATGTGCAAAACAGAGATTGCACACTTTGTTTAGTCAGATGAGTCACCAAAACTCACCTCTGGCTCCTGCTGAAAGATGACAACACGACCCCCCTTGTCCCCGGTGGCTAGTAGCTCCCCAGAGTGGTTGAATTCGACAGTAGATATGATGTCAGCTGTTGATAAAGCAGTGCAATTAGAATATCATCAAGCTTTGTGCTTATGCTACTGTAGCAGGGAGCCTTTTGTGCACATTTCAGGTATGTTCAGTGTGAAAAGATTTTGTAAGGCTTCTCTGGTTGAAGGATTAATTTCCTCCCACTGATGCACAAAATTCTTCCAGCAGTGTTAAAAATATTGTGTGTTTGCTCCTGTTTTGTCCACCTACAGTATGAGGGGTGAAAACCACGTCAACCGTGGTGAAAGCATAACAAGCAATGACGTACATGCACATCTATATATATTTATATATATGCACACACCACAGACTGTGCAATGGAACTAAACGTCTACTGAACAGGAAGGGAGAGAAAGACTTGCCATGTGCAGCTATTCAGCAGTTTTCTAAGACAAGCATTCTCATCAAATTCTACAACACAACAATCAATCCCTGTTTACAGGCTGGCACTATTCTGAGCCAGTGCAATCCTTCATATAGATGGTGGCGTTGTTCCTTTCTTAACACAGCACACAAGGTGCCTGATACAACCTGACTCCATACAAATGCTCACACAAAGCAAAAGAGGGCGAGGGAAGAAGAACATTTCTGCAGGAGTCACAGAAAACTACTTCACCACTGCAGTGATGAGTTTTCGTCCCCGTGCTGCTGTGTATTGACACAAGGAGAGGCTCACATTTATGCTTGTTCTCGGGCAAAGCTTACTGTAAACAAGTGTGTAGTCCTTTAGGTACAAATAAGATCATCATGTACTGTAAACATATGTGTTTTGGGACCCTAGGAATTTACTCATTGGACCAAGGGGCAAAGGGGCGGTTACCTTTCACCGCAGGTCTTTCTGTTAACATGGAGGTAAAATCTTGATATATAACAATCACTTACCCTATGAGCTCCATGTTTTGCACTATATTTGCGTGGATTATCCCATGCACTGTGTAAAAACTATCTACTGCAAGGCTCAGTTCCTTTAAATTGCAAAAACATTGTCACTTACCCCCAGAGGTATCTAACCATGCAGGTAAAACATAGGACCTCCTGCATGGCTCAATACCGACGTAGTTAAGTATGTGAAAGCATAACTGGTAATAACCCTGATTCTGAGGAGGACAGTTTTTCTTTTGACTTGTCCGATCAGACCCTCTGAAAGCAGGACATTAACACATATTTGAAGTTGAGCCCAAGAAAACTGATTGCTCAACTGTTTCAGTAACTTCCTTCTTGTTTATGAAAGGTCCTGCAGAGGTAACAAACCTGCAACTATTCAGTTCTAAAATGCACTTGACGCCCAAGCATACAAGTATTACATTACACGCTCTGTATAAATACACTCTGAGGATTTGTGAAGGTAGTGACTGCTGACATTTTGCAGCAATTATTACAAAAATTGACGAACGCTGTCAGTCTTCCGTCAGTCTTACCAGTCTGTACCAGGCCTATCAGCAAGAATGTGTCACACCTTTGACCCTTTACTGCAGTGCAAAGAGGTTAATGCCTTACAATAGCAATCACTCTGAACTTATCATGATCTGCACAGTTAGAACAAACAAAAAGTTTAGCATTATCATTGTAGCTAGCTTCAAAACAAGCATGCACAGGGTGCCCATCAGACAGTGCGTGTTGGCAACTGCTCACTGGCCAGCACATGGACTCACCTTCAGCGACATCATCATCTATCGCTCCTTTGACTTGGGAAAAGCACCACTGCACATCACTGTTCCCACCTCCGGCCCCTGCACGAAACACAAACCCAAGTTAGACCACACCACCATCGAAGACAACTTCACACGCGTTAGCCTGCTGCTAACTTAGCTAAAACCAGTAATATGAGAACAAGGGTGTCCGTGACTTAACAGAGGGACATATTGTGACTGTCACGGTACATTTTAGGCACAGGAACTAGTTCAAGCATGTTTGCCGTGGAAAACGGTCACTTTCACTGTCACATATTAGCATCATGGAAGTGTATCCTAGCTTGCTAGCTAGCCTGCGCTGGTTAACCACAACAGAGGGACATACCCATCGTCTGTGCCAAACAGGATGTAACCAGCAATAAATGTTGGAAAATAATCCAACCTCAGACACTGACAGTCTTTACACTCTAGTTTTACCTGCCATGGTGAGCGACTCAGACAGAGGGAGTCTCTGGAGCGGGCTCGGGCCCTGGACTGGAGCAGTGCTGACCCGGGTCGGCTGGGTGGTTCTGACGGAGGAGCAGCAGCGGAATAAACCTGGGAGTGCTCTCAGTCACTCCGAAGACTGTACAAGTCCTCGGCCCGGTTGATAGAGACTACACGAAACAGTTTTCAACCAAAGAAAGTGAACCGTAATCCTCAACACTGAATTTTAGACTTTGCACTCTACTTTGAGATTTCCCTCGCCTCTGCCTCTCCCAGCGTTACGCTTTCAAAATGGCGCTGCGCGGGCGGCGTTCAGCAGGCATCACACGAAGAGCGGTGAGGCTGCATCGAGCAGTTTTAATTTCTCTGACCGCTGAACCGTCAGCGACCAGGGTCTGTTTCCCCTGTGCACTGAGACCACATGGTCAGCTGATTCATAACTCGTTTAATTTTCAATGACAAGTAATAAGGACTTTTTAGAAAACAGCGTAATGGCTAACCCCGCCCATGTGGATTGTTTCAGTGACAGGAATCCAACTAACCCCGCGCACGCAGGGTTTTTGGCTTCGCAGCAAACGTGAACTTCCTTTGAACAATTTTGATTTAGATTCAAGTGGCAACTACATATAATCAAAATTCATGATGTGTTTATAAGTTATGCAACAATGATTATTGAATTATGTTTTTGGTTGCTGCTCCTGACATATTAAAACATATTAAAAATAAAACTAACTTCCGGTGGCACCTGCCGCTGCTTCCGACGGGATCTGCTGCAACGCACCTGCTGCGGACATCTGCTTTGGAGGATGCCGCTGTGAAAGCTTTGTTGCATAGATGCACAAAGTGAGTGAGAAACTAACTGTTCACATGCAAACTGGAATTCAGTCACCGGAGCCGGATTTACCTGCCCCGGGGTAAGAATTAGCGGTGGCCCCTATAGGCCTTTGTCACAACAGACAACTTGATATGTCATAACAGAGGTAGTTCAGGTGTGACTAATAACTTAAGGATGTCTCTGTTCTATTCAAATGTCACTGAAACCCTGACACTGAAGCAGCTAAATGGAATTCAGCCATCATTCCTCTTACAATTTACACCTGTGCTTTTCCTGCTGTAACGTGTCAAAATGTGTTCTGTGTCCATGAAGACGGCCTGTTAACATACTGTATGTGTGTATTAGTTAGAAATAGATAAGTGAATAAATAATTGTTCATTTTATGCCATTTATAAGACAGGACCAGCACATCGATAACAGGAAACATGGGAGATAGAGTGAAGCAACAAAAGGGCTCAAGTCAGACTCGAAGTGGGGACATTGCCTTTCATGGTTGCATCTTAACTAAGGTGGCACTCAAGTTTTTGGTAATTTCACTGATCACAAATTTATTCAGAAATAGGCACAATTCAAGTACAGTTTAAATTAAAATGATAAAAGCTTTACAACTAGATTTTAACTGCACAACACATGGCCTCAAGATAGGAAATGATGCAGATGTTGCCTCATGGCCCAAATGATTTGTTTATGTAACGCTCTGGTGGTATTGCCAGCAAAATGTACAATTTATGATATTATCCCAAATTAATTGCTATACAGCAGTAAACCTGGAGCATCCAGGCCCTCAGGGAGGCTGGGGCCCCTGGTGCAGTTGTCATCATGCCGGCCTGGTGATTCAGTTTTTCCAGACGGGGGTGGGGGGTGGGGACCAGGAGAAATTTGCTGCTGATATGCCTTATTTACTAAAACATTTTTTATCAAACTTTGTATGTGCTTCTCAGGGAAAAAAACAGCTTTAATCAATCAAGAATACACAATGCTGACTGTACAAACATGTTTTACGCCTACATTGTGGTCATTTTCCAACTCAGCAGATATCACAGTTTCTAAGCTGCACATTTATCGCTGTTAACAAACACATCTGATGCAAGCGGTTTGTTTAAGATGAGTTTCAGCGTAGATTTGCACTATATGTCTGCAACACCCTGTTTAGATCATTTTAAATGCACAAAAGCTGTGAGCTCGGCTGCAGAGTGTGAATCAAATAAGGAAGCAAACATGATCATTCCAGCTGTTGCTGTTGTGTGCGGAGACAATGATTTATCGGAACTGCATAGACCACAAATCCCAATGAGGTGTGCCTGATCGTCTCCATTAATGAGCTATAAGTCCGAGAACAGGCTTATCCTTCAAGAGTCAGTTTATTTTCACTTTCCCACCATAAAATACGTGGTCCATCTGGCGAGCAGCAAAGCACCGAACAGCACCGTGTAGCTGAAGAGAACAAATTTGAGGATTTCCCTGAATGTCCGGAGGAAGCGGATTAACAAGGGCTCCACATCCAGAGGCTCCAGCTGTGTCTTCTGCCTGCGACCAGGTTGAGTCAGGTTTCCCATGTTCTCACCTTGACCCATTCTGAAAACACAAGTTTCACAGCAGAATAGAAGAGAAGACAAAGCGACTGTAATCTAAGTAGCAAATACTTCAGTTCTTTATGTGTTATCAAATATGTTTGTTTGAGTTTGAGGGGTAAATTAATTCGCTCCCAGCATTGTAGAAGCTCAGGAAGCTGCATTGTTTTAAGACCATTGTTAATAATTTATTCGTGAATTGCACTAAGTAGGCTCAGTATTGATCTGCTTTGTTTGTGTATAGCTGCAAACAATATCTACTGTGGAACATCTTCAGCATTCAGTTTTCATGTCTTACTGATATTTTTATGGAAACATGCTGAATACATTCTTGGAGCAGTTATTCATCAGGCTCACAAGCTACAGGCAAGCTCATGTATGAACCATCTTAGTTGTTATGCCTCACAATTAGAAAGAAATGTCAGTACAATCTTGTTAGTTATATAAAACTGTGTTATTATCTTGTTCTGGTAAAGATTTAAGGGATTTAAAGTAGAACAGAGAAAATTCAAGCATGCATCAAACACAAACAAGCTTATGGTGTAATAAAAACTTAAAGCGGTCATACCTCGGTGTAGTTGGAGCAGGACAGGAGTTGATCAGCAAGTGGGCTCCTGTGCTTCCAGCCCTGAAGTCCAAGTTGGTGTGTGCTGCTTTGAGCGTTTCGAGCCCTAATGGCAGAGGAGGAGCCAAAAGCAATAACTGATCACAAGGATCTGAATCCCGTGAGATGGGTCTAACGGGAGTTTAAGTCTTCAGTGCACCTGCGCCTCATACAAAGACACTGTAGTGTAAGATTTTGGCCATCAAGCAAAATTAACAGAATGAAGTATTTTCTAATGATTTGAATCAGTTTCCATTTCTTCCAGCCAATCAACATGCAGGAAATGAGCATAGATTTATCCAAGGTAGTTCACCAAAATACCCAGAAGCTGTCAGCAGGTCTCCCTGTGTTCATAGTGTAAGACATGGAGAAGGTATCGACTGAAACAGGGATCAAACACCCTCCCGCAGCACAGTTATCCTCTACCGGAACATGGAGCAAATGGCCTCCTAATTCAATCAGTGTCCTGCGCTGTCAAATCACGGGCTGCTGTGGGCTGCACTCTCCAGACAGCACAGGGCCATTACCGGCTGATCGGGAGGCCTGTTACAGCGCTAATTGCTCCTTCAGTGAGCTGGTCCGCTGCTGACGGACACACTCCCGTCCCTGCCTTTCATCTGCTCTCCCCGATAACAATCAGCTTGCCTCTCTGAAAATTATCTGCTGAACAATAGGCAACATAGCGTCCCACATGACCAAGTCATTTGCGATGCAGTACACTTAAATTTATCTATTTTCGAGCCACAGAAAAGTGCCGACACAAGACTTCAAAAACTGAAGAAGTGCATCTTTAATTGTCTTATACATGACATCATCACAAACATCCCAAAGGTTTTAATCATACACACAAATATACAGTAACTCCATGGTACAGCAATGACCTCAGTGATGGAAATGTAGCTTGGAGACAAAGCGATGCAGGATAAACAACATTAAACCATCTTTATATAATATTGTCTGGGTGCAAATCAAGGACTGGAACAAAAGGTACCCTGTGGAGTTTATTTTTTAAATGTTTTTACATTTGCTTCTCCATTTTGTTTGCATCATGCACATTAATGAGGTGGCAGGCAACATGATACACATTCATTCGACCAGTCTCAGTGCACTGATCCACAGTCGGTGGTGGTACCGCACAAAGAAGGGTAGGAAAGCCCCACCGAAGGCAAGCAAGAAGACATGGACATAAACAAATTAGCTTTGCAAATGTTATGATGGAGGAAAAGGATTCATGTTCGGCGTCAAGGTACAAACACGTTTTTGGTCTGTAACACTGAGAGTCAACTTTGCTTACAGGACAACTCCACTGGGCAGCTTTAAAGAGCCTGTTGCTCTCCAACCAGCACAGACATCAATGAAACAGCTGCAGTGCACCAACATGGACATAAAAACAGCAGCTGATGGATGGGGGTGTTTGATGTGGCCAGGTGTGCAGGCAGGTGACTCAGGGTGTCTGGGATTCAGGCCGGTCCATGAGGGATTTTACCCAAGTTGTGCCATTTATGAGTTTTGTGGTGGCTATAATATACTCCATCCCGCTGTCCTCCATTTGAGAGAGGAAACGAAGAGCGGCTATTTCTGCGTACGTTACTCCGCCGAGGAAGAACACCAGCGTCGTCCGATTCTCCCCCTGCTGGCCTGCGTGACGGGAAAGGGAGATGCACGTCAGTCAAACAAAATGTGAAATCTAAATGCAAGAAATGTGACGTGACACAGAACACTTCTGACTTTAACCTGACACAGCAGATGTTTTGTCACACAAACTCTTCCTTCAATGCAAAAATACTCTCTGTTCAGATGTAAGTGATGCTACAGCAGCGTCTACGCTAACCTCTTCAGGAGCACAGTAGCTTCTCTCGCTGTCAGCACACCTAAACCACGCCCACCTGTAGCTACCGGTGGTTCATCATAGGACGCTGATTGTTCTGAATCAATTAATCTTAATCTGACTTTGTAAATCATTCACATTTCTGCCATCGCTCACTCTAACGCAGTAAAACTGAATGTAAAAAAGGGCCAAGTCTCTTCTGCTAAAGCACCATACTTTGAAATGTGAAAACACTAATTTAGCCATCACCCTCCCCCTAGATTAGAGTCCTCTATTATCACCTTTTAAAACCCAGCGTAAGTCAGGCCTGTAGAAACAAGTCAACTGTCTGATGCCCAAACTCAGTTCTAATTAGCACATTTCAAATTGAGCGTGTAATCTAATTCATTATTCACATCAGTTTAACACCTTCGACTGCCAAAGCGACAAGATGGAGGAAAAGTGAAGGAAAGCATTGATGGTCGCAGTATGCTCGCACAAAAACCACAAACACTGCTGGTGCTTCTGTGGTGTTGTCAGCTTTGGGTCATCAATCTGCTGCCGTTCAGCATGTGACTGAAGAGAAACAAAGCCGTGTCTTATCTGCACGTCGCAGGCGGGAGGCTGTTTACTTTTCTTCTGTTCAGTGAGCAGCAGGGCAAACAGCGGACCTGGTTTGTTCTGGTCCTTACGTTTCTTATGAAGGCCGGCGGGCAGCTGCTGCCTCTCCTCAAAGTGTGGGCCTGGAAGCATCTTCAGCACCTCTTCGATGCTACGCCACCCGGGCCTGGCCAAGACCTGTGTCAGTCGGATGCTCAGTGGAGCGTAGCCACTGTACACGTAGGAGATGTCATTGGGGTTCTGCAGGATTGAAAAAACACAAAGAGGTCAAGGTCCTCCTCAAACCATCCAGAATGTTTGAGTTTAATCCTCAAACTTCTTTCTTCTCTTCATAAATCTCCTACCTGTTCATTGGCATCCTCCATCCACAGTTTAAGGGTTTTTCTAATAGTGGGGTAGTTGTTTCTTGAGCTTGTCTGAGGCTTTAAAAGGCCCGACTTCTCCAGGTTGTTCAGTGTTAGCATGTGCTCATAACCATAGGTCTTCACAAAAGACAAAAAAGGCATTATTAAAAAAAACACCTGTCACAGACACAGAAAAGACACCAACGCCAAAAACAAATCTAAGCTGCAGCAATTAGTCCATGAATCGATCAGCTGATAAAAAGAAAATGAATCACCAACTATTATGATAATCAATTAATCAGTTTTCAAGGCAAAATGTCAACCATTGGCTGGTTCCAGCCCCTTAAATGTAAGAATGTGCTGCTATTCTTTGTCATTTATGATATTAAATTAAGAGTCTTTGGGTTTTGACTGTTAAGCCAAATTAAAGATGTCACTTTGAAATTGACATTTCTTTGACTAAACAATTAATTGATGAATCGGGAAAATAATCTGCAGATTAACTGATACTAAAAACCATTAGTTGCAGCCCTAAATGAATCTTCATGTCTTTACCTGGAGAATCTCCCTCTTGTAGTAGTCAAGCACCTTCTGCTTGAGGCCATTGTTGCAGACTGACTGCATACACACCAGGCGCAGGATCTTGATCAGTGGATCCTTTTGTGCAATGGAGTCTTCTATATATGTGTTCACCTGGACAGTGATGGAGCATTCATCAGAGCTGTAGTGCACCCATAGAAAAAGTATATAAATTCTAATTTAAATCAGTAGAAGATGCTAAACTTAAATACCACATGCAATGAGGCATCTGATTATTGTGAGGACTTCAGTGAGCTTTAGTAAAATCATATGAAACTAGAACATATGTTTGCACATATTGATGTGAGAATCATTTTTATGACAGATTAGAAAAACAACAGGCAGATGAAGAAAACCTTGTCTGTGTCGACTCCGGTCATGAACTCCTGCTCCACTGTCAGATTATCAAAGAAGGCCTCAGACGCTGAAACAAGACACATTAGATTTGATCACATTGACGACACCTTAAAGTGACAATGCTGAAAGAAAAAAGAAATATGGGATTCTACAGTCCTTAAAACCAGGAGAAATAGAAGACAGAAGGTAGATCCAAAATGCAAACAGAATAAACTGGAAAGCAGTTTAAGGGGAAAAGAGGGGCTTATGTACGCACTGGTGATATCCTTGATCAGCTCTGCTATAGAAGTGTGGTTAGCCAGTGAGCTTCGTGCCGCCTGCATGTGAGGGAGCTGAGACACAAACTGCTTTATTTCTCCCACTGTTTTGGCGTTGTGGCGTTCCTGAAAGACAGAAAATATCACTTAACTGGCAGAACTGTTGATATGTTTGATACAGCGGCTCAGAAAAACAGCATTGAAATGATGGGGTCCAACTTAATGGCCACAAAAAGCCAATCATACGGCACATCGGGAAATGAAATTAGATGGAAAACAGGTTTGAACGTGGCAGGAAATTAAAATTTCTCAAAAACAAGGTTATGATGCAGCTTCTACTTCAACTAAATATATGAGTAGACAAAACAGTTTAACCCATCTTCAATAAACTACTTTACTTTACTCTCTACTTTCCCTTCAGGTTCAACAACGACAATACACACACACACACACGCACACACACACACACACACACACACACACACACACACAGAAAATCAATTACGCTCCTGAAAACATTTCCAATGGAACGTGCAGAATAGCAGCCTCCATGTTCTCTGCACGCTCACTACACCTCTGATGGTGCATAATTCTGCTTATCAACAATCTCTACTTACGTAGTTTGTACTGCAATCAATGCAGCGGGCTCTGAGGTGACGAGAGAATGCTAATACGTTTGGCCTCGTTCGGCATTCTACTTGAACAATTAGCATTTTATCTTATCTCTGGGTAACTGTCATCACTCCCCTAACCTCATGGATTTACAGAATGTTATGACCTTTGTGGTTAAATGCCACAGAGATTACAATCAGATCAGCTGGGATGTCTGGAAGTGATGTAATGTTGCTCCCTGGAAGCATCAGACACTGCAAAGACATATTTTTAACATTCTTGCAATGAACATTGAACTGAAATGAAACTGAAATTATTGACAAAAAAGATAATGCTGCATGAGTTATATGGAAGAACTTTGAAATCTCAAAACGATGACGCACAGATTTAGACTGTCGGTGCCGATGAAGACAGGAAACACAAAAGATCTTTACCATCACCTGAGAAGGTACCATCCCAGCAAGCACACAGAAAGTATGAAAATGTGGGCCCGTGTTAAATTGTTTACACTTAGAGGTCATTCAATCTATTCTTTTATCACCAAATGTACTCTAAACCGTGCCACGTCTGTCCAGTTAAACCTTTACATTGAGTTACTCTATTTCTCGTGTCATATTCTGAACTTTGACTGATGAATCTTCTATGTTTTATTCAGGTCACTTTCAGGATACTCTTCAACCTTCAGCATTATCAAGCTGTATATTGTGATAAACATTGATACTGATCAACATGGGAAAAATGATTGCCATCTTATTCTCTGCCATATCGCCCAGCGCTACACTGAAATCATCTGACAGCAGGAAGATATTCTACAGTGGCAAAGATGAGGCAAGACTGACCTCAAAGGCAGCTGAAATGATTTTGGCCTTCTTGCTGAGCGCCGCTCCAACAGCGTTGAAGTTTTTGTCCCGTATTTCTGCGTAGAGTTCCTCCGCTGAGTTGAGCTGCAGCTTCTTGGGCTCTGTGGGCAGATCTTTACTCGCCTCACCTTGCTTTTTCTGTGCAAACTTCTCAGGAGGCAACTTGACATAACCTGAGACAGACGGAGTAAAAACAAGGACATTAAAAGCAGAAGAAGACATTCAAGAAACACACAAATAGATGCAGACTTAAGGTAGTTATAACCGTATATTCACACATGATGAGAACGAGTCACAAAGATTTCTTCTCACCGTTGTTGATTCCGTAGATCTCATCAATGAGACCCTCGTAGGTGAGCTGCGTGGCCAGAGGAGTGAGCAGGTCCACATTACGGTCCAGGAGGAGCAGAGTATCGAACACAGGCAGGATCTGATTCTGACTGCCAGCAAACTCCCTCTTCATCCTCAGCATCATGTTGGCAACATGCTGAGATCAAGGAGAGAATTTCTTTCTCAGACAAATTCATTCACCCGGCTGCTGCTGAGCCGCCATCTGGGAGCAGTTTCAGGATAACAGTGATCATCAGTTTTCATGCATGATGACCCCACCTCGCGCCGCACTCACCCGTGCACATTCTCCTTTGCCGTATATCTGTGGAATGGTGCCATACAGAGCCTGCAAGGTCATGAGGCCTTTGGCTGTGTGGTAAAGGCTTGTTTGGTCATTTTCTAAGTAACACTCCTGTTAAGAGACAAAAGGGAGTGAAAACTCGTCATGACCGTTGATGATCAAAATAAATCCTTAGAGAATGCATAGTTACTTCATTCATAGAGCAGCAGAGTATGTGATGTATATATATGAGGTGTACACGCTGAACACACCCTGAAAGCACTTTCGTACTCCATGGACAGCAGGTCACCGTCATAGGGGATCAGGTCCAGGATATACTCGTCAATGTTGATGAAAGAGGCCAACACGCCCTGCTCCTTCAGCCGCTGTTCACACAGCATGCTCCGCCGAGGCACAAACAAAATGTGGAAGTCTCGTGACGAATGCATCTTGTCCTCGCTGA
Organism: Chaetodon trifasciatus; assembly: GCA_037975065.1. Lineage (NCBI taxonomy): Eukaryota > Metazoa > Chordata > Actinopteri > Chaetodontiformes > Chaetodontidae > Chaetodon > Chaetodon trifasciatus. The sequence continues at coordinate 12,269,447 of JBBMOE010000008.1, forward strand.
AAGGAGCGCAGTCCAGGACAAAGGCGTTAATACTGTGTGCGGCTTTGACAGAAAGCACCTGAAAATACTTGACGGCCTTACAGAGAAAATGCCTTCATCACTGCTTTAAAACACAGACCTGAATACATTCTCAGCGATGATGTCCATGAGCTCCAGCCTGGGACGCACAAAGAAGATGATGTTTTTGACGTCAGCCGAGGGGAGCCTGCCACTCTTGAGGGTGAACATCTTTTCCACTTCATGTTCCTTAAAAACACAGTAATAAACAGTCAGCAAGGGCTTGAGATCTTAGAATTAACAAACACTTAAGATGTAAATCTCACCTGGGACTAGTCTACCATGTTACAGTGCAAAAACTGCACCGGAAGTACTTACCTTCAGCAGAGAGTACTGAGCTATCAGCCCAAAAGGTCCCGTCAGATATTCATCCCAAACTATGGCCTAAACAGCAAGGGAACATAAAGTTATGTGTATCAGTGGTAAGACCTGAACAATTACCTGTATGCGGAAATGTTTGCTGTCAGTGTTGATTTAGCTTTTAGCTAATGCTTGCTATAATACACTGGTGTGCTGCCACCATAAAGGAAGAAAACGTAACATACAAACACGACTGTAGCTACAGTCAGAGGACTGTAGTGTTTGAATATATCCACACTCAGAATATAAATATCTCTTTAAATAACTGCAAAATTATGTATTTTGCAAAGCGTGTCGACGGTTGGCTCAGGCTCCATGGATATGGCTAATTGTCGCTGTTTCGGCCATGTTTTCAGTTATATGTTCATGTCTCTTCCTTACCTTGCTTCCCGCACATTTGTCCAAAAACTCTCGAAGCTCCTTTCGCGCTGCTTCTCTCAAAATGTTTAAATTGACTCGACCGTACGACAGGTGGGCAGCCATCTTTCTTTATCTGCAACACAAATCAGGTGACCATAGCGGTGCCAATCGATCACGTGACCAAAGAAGATACAATATCAAGATAATTCGCACCATTAACACCATTAACACAGCCCCAAAAGCTAATTCCTCCCAGCCTATGAAACCTTCCTGTCTGATATCGTACAACAGTCTGAGATTACCATAAACAACGGTAACTAGCTAGCTAACAGAATAGCCATCCACCTTTGGCTAGCAGTAGTAGCTAATTTGTGTTGCGCATGCGCACTGAGTGTTCTTTAAATAACTTCACTAAAGCACTTTCGGGGAATATCTGCGCCTGACATGTATACCACTACCGATAGAGTGGACATAATCTAAACATTTTAGTGTACAACACATGAGTATTTTTCCCAAGCATGTATTTCTAAAGTGTGACGCGAATACGGAAGTAGGACGGGATTCATTTCTTGTTCCACCTGCACTCTTTTCCTGTGTGTGTAGGTGTGGCGAATATTGACTGTAACCGATCACACCGTGTGTCTCACAATGTGAATCCAAATTATTTTTATAATGAGTGCCGTGTATCGATTCAACTGATGTTACTTATAGATATATACCAGTGTATTTCCATAAGTGGCCAGAAACATCTTTAATGGAGATATATAATGTTTTGTTTTGTTTTGTTTTTTTAATTCTAGACTTGCCTCGGCAGGTCTCTACATGGAAACTGAACTCATATCATTCTTAAGATTAAATTGATTGTATCAAGGATTCTATTTTAAAACTGTGCCCACATTTAGATTGATTGTAATAATCGGCTCTGTGGTGAGCACTTTGTATCCCTGATTTCTACCATATTCTATATCTACGTATTTTCATAGGAGATTTTCTGCAGTCAGACTGCAGTAACATTTACAGAGTGATGACCAGCCTGCACACATTTCCAAATCAAACGTAAAGACAGAGATCCAGATGGGCAAAAGGGACGCATTTCCTCCTTTTTTTGGTGCAATGAATACTTAACCCATTAGATGGCGCAATGTCTCCACAGCATGAATCAAAGTGGAGGCTCGCGCTTTAAATTGAGACACTGATGGTAGGATTTCAGTGGTTATTTTCGGAGATTAAATTGTTGCTGCAAAACAATATAAAAACCCAACTCATATGACTGGAAAAAGGAAAAGGTGCCAGCAAATGATGTAGTCTATTTAGTTGCTGCCCAAATAATAAGATATTTCTGTAGATCCGTAGTTATGCAGGATAAAAATAAACACAAAATAAAAAGCATTGCCTTAAGTTAAAAATAGAATAGCAGCTCAGTTCTATTAAAAGCTCTTGCCTTCAAATAGCAGAATAACCGCCAACAACCACATTCTTGCTGTGATGATGATGTTAAAATGAGACAAAGCGCAGTTACAAATCACCAGTTCATGTTCTTATAAAATGACTTCTCAGCAGGGATGATGAGACACATTTAGACACTGAGCGCTGCTACGGAGACGATCGCATCAGGTGATGACTGTCCACTTCAGCATCAGTGCTATCACTTCAGATCCAGGGGTTTCCTTCCCAGGGTACCAAGGGCTTTCCATCCTCCACGCAGGATAGAAGACGAGTTCCCACGCATTGTGGAGGTCCACTGAGCCTCTGGCAGCAGACTACTCATCCAGGCTGAAGAGAAAAACACGGCTTTGGGTGACACGCACCATGCGCAATGACTGACTTCGAATCTAAGCGCTGCACAGAAATTTAGTCCGCATCATTCTCTGACAGCTCCCTGAGCGAGAGGAGAGAGCGGAGCAGGGCTGGACTCTCAGGTAGGCTCAATGATCTCCTTCGAAGGATTTTCAAACATCGCTTCCTCATCATGAAATCACTGTCAGGTTATTGCGTTCGGCCGGTGACTCAGTGCGTTAGAATTTCTCATTTACAAGTTGAATGAATGCAGCATTTCATTCACAAGAGAGGGACTGGAAATGATCCCTGACGCTGGAACACCTTTCACTGCCTGTGTTTGTTAATTTGATGGAATATTTGTATTTTTGTCTTTGTATTTATGAGGCAGTTATTTTCATTCAGTCATTCAAATGAAAAAAGGAGCATCTGTGAATGTGTGCAGTTCAACTCAGCATGCATGGAGCTGCTGCTAATTAACCTATGTGAGGTACAAATTATGCAAATGAACATTTGATTGATTCCTTTGTTTAATGGAAAACGTGTCTTACTGGAAACATTGCTCTGCAGCAGCACATTCCTGTCATTCATGCAGAGGAGTTCAGCTGATTGCCTTCTTATTTTGAATTGTTGCATTGATTTTACTCCAGCATGCTTTGGTGTTGTGATTATGTTCTCATGAATGGCTGATAAATGTAACTCTCGGTGCAGCTCAGTAGGTTTTGTTAAATTCCTCCTTGACGAATTAAGACAATGGTGGCTGGTTGCACTCTGGCAACACGAGTGCTTCCTTGTTGCAGATCTGATATAAGAAAACAGACCTGGTAAGTCATCTGGGAGATTGTGTGGTTGCGGTCCCTGGGCGTTGCTGCAGCATTTTTACAGTGGGAACGCACACAGGGGCTTGATGTGCCTGCAGACGAGGAGGAAAGCATCAGTGATGCCTCCAAATGCTGATGTGGGCAGGGCAGCTCTGAACTCCAGCTGTGCCACAGGACAGGTGATTCAGTCGCCTACTTGTTGTGATATTACCTCATCCTGCACCCGTGGGTTGTCACACTTTGTCGGTCAGAGCTGTGTGTGTTGTAACCAGAATTATTGGACCAAACTGGTTCATTGCTCCTGGTGTGAATATGGAAGGAGGAGAGAAAAAAGAAGATGGGAATCCGCCTCTCGGTTCCAGCATCTCCAACTCCTCCTACAGACCTGAAGCATGGGGATTAAATGGGGGAGGGGAGAAAAGACTGAATGAACAGTCTGTGAGATATCTGCAGCTGCCTCCTCTCACATGAGCAACCACAGTAGTGATTGGACGACACCCCTATGCTGGTACCTCGCTCTCTGTGTTCCTGTCTCTTTGCCAGCCCACTGTCTTCTGTCCAGAGGAAGACCAGAATTAGGCAAGAGGGAAAAGGGAGAAATTGTTCCTGTGGACAGATCACACGAAACAAGAGAAAACAAACGACTGAGAGCATAAGGAAACATGGGCGTTAAGAGAAAAGGTGAAAAAAGATGGAGGGAGCACTCTGCACACTAACTGCATTATTTAAAGCTGAAAGATACGAGGCAACTCATAATCTCATAATCCCGTGTCTTCAGCTCGTCTTCCCCTCTCACCACGCTGTCTGTTCAACTGCTAAGAATCATCTGAGCGAGATGCCTCATTTCTGACAAACTGCAGCCACGTTTATATGAGAGATGATCCTCTGACACTGCTGATGCAACAATGAGCCGTTCTGCACGGGCTTTGAAATTTGGCACAGGTACAGTCTACTACAAACACAGACTGGTGGACACACACACACACACACACACAGGCTTTTAATCATTCTGATTCTCGTCTTCTGATCTTGCTGTTACCATGGCCACAGTTGTAAAGGTGCATAACTCTATGTTCCTCTGTGCTCTTCACAATCCATACTGTACATGGAGCTTAGAACCCAAATCATATGTTCTCGTCTGAGTACCTGTTTGTGCTGCTTCTGAGCACATTTCTAAACGTGTTGTGCGAAAGCCATTTTTCTGCCGTTTGTGGCCGAGCTTCAGCAGGGAGTGGCTTCATCTTCAAATTCTCATCAGAGCGGTGGATGGGAATCAATTCACCAGCCTCTCTGAAACTGGTGATTAGATCTGCCTAAACACTGTGGCATATTGGAAAAGACAGATATAATTAATGTGGCCTTTACACAAAATTCTCCCAAGAGAGGAGGGAGTTGAAAATCCAAAACAGAATTGGATTGTGAGAGAATCTATACACACCAGCCTTTCTATAAGCAACATTTCTGTCCACTCGGCTGCTTATTTTTAGCTGATTAAAATCACCTCTGTGCATATGCTGTAGCTGCAGCAATGCCCCAGAAGCTCAGTGACGTCTAAATAAACAAACTTTGCATTTCAAGCCGCATAGCTGAGCATCTCAACGGGGCTTTTTGTCTCAGAAGCTGGTCCAAAGCTTGTTTTTAGTGTCGTTCTGTTTCCGGACCAGAACAGACTCTCGTTTGCCAACAGATCCACTGAAAACACCCAGGAGTATTGTACCTGCTAGGTTGCTGCCGGGGCAAGAGGACGGGTCAGATATCCGGTTGTTGAACTGTGCCAGATCTTCAAATCAAAGCGAAAAGAAGACAGCATCATGGCAGTCACACTGAGGGATCAATAGGAGATCAGATTTGTTTCTTTTCATGTTAAGAAGTATGTAGTTTATCTCAACAGACCAGCGGCTGCAGGTCACTTCTGGTTAGTGGGGATTAAATGTGTAGTATCTTTACAGCAGACCTTTACTGTGCTGATTTAATGCCCCTGCCTGGTCGTACTTGTTTCCCCGAGATAACATGGGAGGAAATTGAAGGAGCATGACTGGCCAATGCATCAGCAGGCAGTTCTCAAAGTCCCACCTCTTACCTCTGGGGCATACAGGGATGAATCACCATCAGCCAAGAAAATTTGAGACTTACTGCAGGCTCTTACTGGAGTGCAATTAACTGAGTGCTCCATGTCCGATAGCCATTTACTTCTGTAGTTCTAAAATAAGGCCTGGATGAAAGAGGTCTCTGAATTACATCAAAACGTCTGAGAAAATGTGGGTCAGCAGACATTTTTTCTGCTAAATTTGAGGGTTAGTAATAAAAGTGAGACCTATATGATGTGGACTGCTAATTCAGTGTTCAGTGTGTATCATGTTGATTTAAGAATGAAACTCAGCACCAGCGCCGTTTAGGTCTGTTGGGCAGGGCCAACAGTGATAGCAGGATAACAGCACGGTAGCTTGTTGGTCACTGGACGGTCTTTCCTGTTTGTTCTCCTTCGATGCGGGACCTGGAGCTGTGCCTGCCGAGAGGATGTAGTTGTGTGCATTTGAATTGGTGCAGCACTCTCACATTTGAGAGGTGAAGAGTCCTCACAGATGGTTCCACAGATGGTCCCCATCAACGCCGTTGTCTGACTGAAAACATGGATAATTTGTCGATGCCACAGACCTAAAAGGCTAACAAACATCCTTACTATTTCCCAAAATAGGGTTTAATAATTACTCAATCTGTCTGATGCTCTGTGATCTTTTTCCTCCCAAAATCTGCCGTTCTGTATATAATTTCTGATATGGATCCAAGTACATAAAGCATCCACTAATGCCTTAAAGAGGGGACTTACACAGAGTGAAAGGCAATGGGGGTGGGAGTTGTAAATAATTAAGAAATGCTGAGTGATGTTTTCCCTCTGCAGTGGAGGGCTTCTTGGTGCAGTGCTTTACAATCTTGTCCAGGTCCAGGCCTCAGTGTGTTGCTATGTTGGCACCCCATCGTCCCTTTATGGTGGATGGATGGAGTTGCGCCACGCAACTGGGAGTGGGTGGCTCGCCTTCCTCTCTCCCCACTTGCTCTGGATGCCTGATGCGTGAGCATTAGACACCAGCAGCTGAATCCTGTGAATAGTTTCTAAGACCCAGTGATCTGTTTTGAGACAATCCATTCAGCAGAAAGTCGATCACTACCCTTCACCCTTTAAGGTGGGTGCGCTCCAATCATCCATCACATGCTTCTTGTCTTTATGTTCCAAACAGCTTTGTGGTGGCAACACTTATCAGACTGTCCATGAAAGCTGTCTGCACAGACCTTGAATTTCTTTGCGTCATTCGTTTTGAACCACAAGCCAACATGTGTCAGCGCAGAATGAGAGGGAGCAGCTGGTTGAGCTTTCGATGACGTGCATCTCACTTGTGAGTCAAGGTATTGTCAACCAGTTTATGTTTTTGTGGAACATTTTGGTGAATATCTGTAGATGATTCATGACTCAAACTCTAAATTGGCAAATTTGACCTCTGATCGACACTCAGATAAGTCTGTATTTATAGATGTGAGGGAGGAGAAGATGATTTAAAAGGGAAAAAAGACTGTTTTTCAATCTTCCCTGCTCAGACATGACGTTCCAGATCACCACAGGACTCGAGTCGAAACTGTAGACCCGCCAAGACTCTTCTGTCTGAGGATCTCAGGCTGTGTTCTGTTTCATAATACATAAAACAATGTGATTTACCGCCAGGCCAGATGGTAAAGGAAGAGAAACTAGTAAAAATGAAATGTTATTTCCGTTCTCTTCTTCATCCATGCTGCACAATGATTGGTATTATTTTAGTGTCGCTGATTGTTCGTAGTCTCCCACCAAGATAAACTACGAATATAAAGCCACACAATGCAGTATGAGCCTGGTAATGGCTAAGTTTAAAAAACGAGCTACTTTTTTGCAACACTGGGAAAAATTTTGTGTGGTTTGCAAGGTTATTGGGTCTTTAATAGGAAAAAGCACAGTGGGTTATAGCCAATGAAACATTTGTGGTCACAGCAACCTAAAAAAAAATGTTCATGGTTTCACCAGGATTATTAAATCACTGGCAGGGAGCATGTGGTGTGCTGACATGAATATCAAATCTGGCATCCACTCAGCATCAGCACCTTGGAAAATGTTTTGGATGAAAACGCTGACCTGAGCCCACAGGGACTCCGCCTTGGCCAATGGTTGGTTTTGCTGGTGAATGATTGGGTGGCGGCTACAGGCGACCTCCATTATACAAAGTAAGTTTTACCCCGAGGCATTAAAATACAGACGGAGACCTGATGAAAGATAAATTAAAGTGAAGCCAATTGTGGGACTTCGCATTGATCTCCGATTCTCATTAACCCATTTTAGAAATGTCCCTCTTAGAGGATGGCGAGGGAATTATTGCCCTGGAATTCAAGTCCAGTATGACGTAGTGTTTCATTATATTCAATACATTTACAAATAGGACACACAGCAGTGTGTGGAAAAAACACACTGGTGATTCATTTCCTGTCAATTCACTAATGGACTTATGTTGCAGCGCAAATTGCATGATAATAACATGAAAATATTGGAGTAAAACCACATCTTTTTTGCTGATCTAAGTATAAAGGAGATGACTCTCTTACCACCGCCCCCACCCCCCTTTAAGCTCTCAGTGCTGTTTCCATAATGATCCATGTTGGATCAATCCACCGATGCCCCGCTGCCTCATTGTCACTCTTCCTGCTTTCGTCACTTCTTGTTTACACCAACAATGACCAACATCTCGAAAAGAAATAGGAAGCTGCCGGCCATAACGAGGTGCTCCTATTCCAGTCATATGTTCTGCGGTAATGACGCATTCACCTGCTGCTGAAAGTAATATAACAACATTAATCTGTGGGAGTGCCTGATAAGACTTAAAGCTAGTTAGTCACGCTGATCCGTCACCTCATGTATCCAAGGAGGGTGCATGGCTGTGTTTCTAAAAATGGATGGAAAATGTGTAGGGTGTGCTCTGGGAGTTGTGAATGCATACACCCCTGATGTACAGATGCAGATTTTTATTGACTATCCTCTCAGGCCCTGAGGCGGAGACACAGGTTTCTAAATTGGTCCTCTCCACCCCCGCATGAAATTCTATACAGGAGAGATTCTGCTGGGTGGATGACTTGCGATGATCAGGCAGATGACTAGCTTGAATCGAAGCGCTCCCTCTGGTCTTTCCTGTTGTCATCTCACACATGACGTGCTACTATTCATGCCTGGTGTACTTGCAGACACTGCTGCATGGACCACCACATCCGAAAGCGTCGTCGCAGAGGCTTCATGATATTTTGGAGAAGAAAAAGAAAAATATCTGCCGCTCCCCGGAGAAGAACCTACCACCTGACTGAGTCATCTCCGATGGGAGGAAAACATGGAGAGGATGACTGTTGTACCAAGTCAGAGTCGCAGATGACGCAGATTAGTTTCATTTATAACCCCAGCAGGATAGAGGATGACAGTCTGACGGTCACAGTGATACCATGACTGTAGAATAACAAGGCTCAGTGTGACATTTTGGTCAAGACAGTCCATTATAATTGACCTCAGGTACATTTTTGAGTATGTACATTTGAAACTGCATGAGACTTAACCCTCTCCGGCTGCATAGTAAATGAAACCAAGCTGTACTCTTCTACTGCATGTCTGAGGCAGCAAAGCGTAAACTGACAGCTCTTTATGAGAAAAGTGTGTTTACGATCCTTTAGACTATCTCCTGAATGCTAATTGGATTGTCAGCAAAGAGTCCACTTCAGCGATGCGGTAACAGCAGCACCAGAGAGCTCTGACTTGTCTGAGTCAGTAATTACCCAGCCCAAGTCTGAATGCCCCCACCCATCTGTCTCCCTCCATCCACCTCTCCAGGACAATCACGTTAGACAAAAGTGGGATTATTCATTTTGGCAAGTGAAGGAGGGCCGTGCTTAAGAGCCTCTGTGTATACGATATCTATATTGAACATTCAGAGTCTGAGCCGTCAGACTGCTGCTGAAAAGTGGGAAAAAGACAAATGCTCCCTGAGGACTGTGTTGTCACTGTTGGCTGGATGCAGCAACATCAGAGGGAAAAGCCCACACCCAGAATGTCTATTGGTAGCACGGCGAATTTGCTGTTATTCTGTGAATCCTGCAGGCAATGCAGCAACAGATTAGAGCTCAAAAGGTATGTAGCCTGGCGTTACGCAGCATAATGTGAGCATCTGAATGAAGGAGACGGCGGCACACCCCTCCCTTTCTCTCCTTTCACTTTGCCCAAGATTTTATAATGCCGGATTTTACTTCTGTAAAAAGCAGAGCCCAAGTGAAACTTATTGATTCTGCTTTTGGCCTTATCGTTATACATTTTGTAATCTCTCTGCAACACGGTGCCTGGTCTCTCCTCATCCTGCGCCATCACAGTTCTTGATGTGCGAGGCTCCAGAGAGGCTTTTACTTCCTCTTGTTGCTGCCTTTCGGAGCCCGCCGGTCCTCTCTGACTGCTGGTGTTTGCCCTCAGGACATACACTGCTGCATCCTCTGGCCTGTGGCTGCTGCAACATCACTCCATGCATTGTCTGGCAGAGGCTTTAAGCAGCTCTCAGTCAGTTGTGCAGGAGCACACACACACACACACTGAGCAGACTTGCCCACGGGCATTTGCCTCAGTGATTCCTGTTGACGTCTTTACTGTGTCACTCTGAGATTAAATTATATTGCTGGTGTATCATGTATGGATACAGCTGACAACTCGCTGTTTCTCGCTGTCATCATTAGCACTGGACCGTGTTCTCAGCCTGTTTTTTGTACCACGCACACAAACAACTGCAAAAGCTTATCTCCTGTCATCATGTACTTTAAATACTCTGATGACACAGCCATCCTTAGACTCCTCCTCAGCAGCAGTGGCTCTCTTCTGGACTACAAACAATCCAGTCCTGATTTCACCACACAGAGTGATGATGCCTGCCTACAGATCTCATAAGCAGCCCAGTCCCACCAGCATCCCTGGATAAAGTGCTGAAGTGGTTGAGAACTGTAAAAACACATTTGTCACTTTTGATAAAATCTTCACCGTAAACGATCAGAAACGGTGGAGACAAAGACTCTTAGTCATCCTTGTCAGTACAAACGCACCTCCTCCTCCTCCTCCTGTTTGGTAGCATAATTGAGTGACTTCTGCTATATGGAACCATCTGCTTCTTTGAAATGTGCCAAGCCACAAACTGGAAGACATTCCTTACAGTTGCGCTTGCAGATGCTAAAACAATTGGCACTGTCTCTGTCAATTTGGAAAGCACATATAAATTTTGCATGACCCACACCACCCACTTCAGTGTCATTTCGCTCTGGTCTCTAATGTACAGGAGAGCTTTGCTCCCTTTGCGGTACTCACACTAAGCTACCCCTGTTATAACCACCGTATGCCTATTTTACAGATCCTTTCTGTTGTGTCTTTGCTGTGTTGTCCTGTGTCCATTTATTGCTTGAATATGTCTCTGGATAGAATTTGCTAAAACATGCTTGGCAAGAGGAGATGGTACTGACTGGGCTGCACATTTGGCACCAGGAAATGTGCTTGCGTGGCCATTGGTAGCTGATATGTTGCTTTTTTAGAGTTAATATGTAAATTCATAGGAAGCAAGTAGATGAAAGTGAAAATGTGATTAATACTTTTCTGGAAACATGAACTAATTACTTTTATTCTCTTCTAGTGGTTGTATGGCTTATGGTGATCAATAATATAAAGACATCATGATCTACTTTTTATTTAATCATCAATGCGCGCCAATTACAGAGGCCATATTATGCTCATTTTCAGGTTTATACCTCTATCTGGGGGCTCTACTAGATTAGGTTTATAAGCTTTAATGTTCAAAAAAGTATGTTTCTCATACTGTACATTGCTGCAGCACCTCTATTCGCTCTCTGTCTGAAACACTGTTTTAGGTTCTGTCTCTTTAAGGCCTCCTTCCAAAAAGCTCAGTCCGCTCTGATGCTAGATATCACCGCAGTATCCGCTTCTAAACCAAAAACTTCACAAATGCACATGTTCGAGAGGGAATGTGATCCATATTAGCCTCAGCCTCATTGCCCAGCAGGCCAGTACCACCCACCATGTGCTTTATGGCCTGACCAAGCTAGCTGCTGTGTGCTAATCAGACATACACAATGCTGCCAAACAAATGAATTCCTGCAGTTTGACCATTTCTTTGTCACATGTAGCTGCTTCTTTCAAGTAAATTTATGTACAACAGCAGCAAAGGCACACATACTATATATAAGCCCACAATGATGGTTAAGTCAGTGGTGCATGAGGTAAGGAGAATAGAGGATAAAAAGTGTAGACTCAAGACATAACTGAGGCGAAAGTCAGAATCTAGTCATAAATTTGATGATTTCTGACTGTACTTAAGCAAAACCATTAATTCCAGTCATTAGTTTAAGATCATGTGACTGTTGCTGAATTGATCTCTGTCCTTCTTTGTGTCCCCCTGCAGACTGTGACAGTGCAGCATGACGGACACGGTGATGAGTAACAGCTCGGATCGCTGGGTGTCCAACGACAGGCAGAGGAGCATGCATGCTGGGTAAGCATGATTGTCAGAACGTTTTGGTATTGTTAACCTTCTCTGTAAGTGTACCAAACCTACACTGTGCTCTCCTTTGTTTCACCTGCATCCTGCCGATGTGTGATCTGTGACACAGTGATAAAGAACAGTAAGTAGACAAATTCCACCTCCTTCATCTGCATCACATATATCTGCTCTGTAACGGTTCAGAAAGCAGAATGTGTGTTATTCATTGTGTTTGTACGTCCAAACACTGAATATGAAGCGTGTATGCAAATGTGCTGATTGGATATCATTTAGTAAAATCATAGAAGCAACTGGAGAATATGTTTGGCTGACAGGGGCACCTGGACCATGCAGCCAGGTCCTGGTCCTGGTCCAGACCTGACAGATGAAGAGAAAGAGATTATAAACAGCGTAATCGCCCGTGCTGAGAAAATGGAGGCCATGGAGCAGGAGAGAATTGGGTGAGAGATTTTGAAACATGCAGCGGTTTCACTGAGATAAACACAAAATCACCCGCTGAGACTGGTGAAGTGTATATTTTGACCTGGGATAATTAATGGTGACATTTTAAGAAAGATTTCCCCCTGTGCTGCTGCAGGCGCTTGATAAACCGCCTGGACGACATGAAGAAAACTGTGTGCGGGGATGGAATGTCCCGCTGTTTGCTGTGTGGGGAGCAGCTGGGCTCACCTGGGGTCAGCTCAGTGGTGTGTGAGGACTGTAAAAAGGTAGGTAATGAGTCAGACACACACCTCTGCCGCAATTCACACAAAAGTTGTGAAAACATAATAGGTCATGGTCTGTGAGCTGTGCACTTGTAATAACATCGTAAATGGCAAACAGCTGGAAATCTCTATTTTCTCCTGTCGTGTAGAACATGTGCACCAAGTGTGGCACACAGTGTAGCAGCCGGCCACGTGCTGTGTGGCTATGCAAGATTTGCAGAGAACAGCGAGAAGTGAGTGCTTTACACCCGTGAACAAGCAAAAGAATTAGATTTAGTGTTGTAAAAGCCTGTGACACATATATTTCTTCTGTTTTCTCAGGTGTGGAAGAGGTCTGGCGCCTGGTTCTTCAAAGGTTTTCCCAAGCATTTCCTGCCATCACCCATGCCATTATCTAAAGCAAAAGAGACAGGTGCCCAGGAAGCAGCAGAGCCCCAGGGGCCACCAGCCCCTAGGCCCAAGGGTGCAGAGACCCAATCACAAGCACCAGGTAGACACAGCCAAGAGTTGCTCCTGCAGCTTTAGTGTGCAGTCTTTTTTCAGTCACCATGAATTTTTACATGAGGGGACTTGAAGGTCTTATTAGCTGGTTTTGGGTGCTTCTGTGCTGTATAGACTGTACACATTAATACAAGGTTTTTACTCCCCCTTTTCAAAAAACCCGCATTATTAGTGATTCAGACTCTCTGTTGCTTTGCAACATTCAACATTTGGGAAGATCTTTCGTGCTAAGCTAGCAAGGTAGGCTAAATAGCTTCCACTCGAAAGGTGCTAGCTCATTAGCCTAGCTTGCTAATATAATATTTTCTTCGTTATTTCAACACATGCTGAGTCATTGGCAACTCCACATTATACAAGAGGGTAGCTACTAGTTAGCAGCTAGCAGCTAGCAGCTAGCATTAGTTAGGGTTGTCATGGGTCCAGATGTGATGACAGATGACAAATCACCCAACAAATTCAGCAGAGACAACCCATGACTTGAATCATAATGCAGAGTATCGCCTGTAATCAAGGAGTAACAGGAACAGCTGGTGACTACATATATATATATATATATATATATATATATATACACACACA
>JBBMOE010000008.1:12283568-12351068 GCA_037975065.1 Chaetodon trifasciatus
TATATATATATATATACACACACACACACACACACACACACACATATATATATATAGTGTGTGTGTGTGGTGTCAGTTTTTTCATAGCTTCTTCAGTATCATCAGATCAGCATCTTTCCTCTTGCAACCCCGCCTCTCATTGCTCTTTTCCAAACCATCAAACCTTTTATCTGCTTCCCAAATTTGGCAGCACCGCCCACTGTTGCAGAGGAGGGAGATGAAGAGCTCAATTAAGCTGTCGGAAGGTGCATGCTGTGACATGGGATGAGCCTCCAGGTGGTGCTGGCATGATGGGTCACATCGTATTATTTCACACTTTCAGTGTGATTACCTGGGCAATGCAGTTCCCCCATAAAAGAGAGGGATAGCTCGAGCAGACAGGCAGACTGTATATCTGCTGCATGTACAGTAGTCGGCTGCCACAGCTTGTTGTAGTGTATGTAGGTCAATGCCTTTGCAACGAAAAAGCTGCAACATCAAAAGTATCCGGAGAGGCTAGGGAGTATTACAGATTCCACTGCAGTAGGAGCCTGAAGTGCCATGATTATGCATGTTTCCCTTATGTATAGAATGTGTCTGTGTGTTTATGCTATTCATGCTTATTTTTAGCACCAGAGCCACAGGGCCGTGCTGGTTACCCACCTGTGGCCCCTAAACCATCAGTTGGGCGCATGGCCACAGGCGGGGCTGGCCCTGAAGAGGCAGGGCAGGGCAGCCCAGTGGTGATGAAGAAGATGGTGCCCGTCCAGAGCTCCAGACCTCAGCCCGCTGCATCGACCACAGTGGCCCAGCAAGGTGAGAGTCAGCTGGGACACAATCCTTCGCTCATGTCCTCATAAAGAGTCCCAAACATTAACCAAACATTGCATCCCCAGCTGTGTTATTTTGTTCAGCCTCAGATGATTGAATGTGGTTGTAGGTCCAATGGCAGGAGATGGAGGGGCTTACTCCTCTGGTGCAGTTCCTCCAGAGCAGAGAGCGCCTCCTGCAGTAAGAGAGGACAGGAGGCAGCCTGCTGCCTACAGTGCTCCTCCCACCCGACAGCAACCTCCCCCAGCTGAGGAGGAGGAGGAAGCCAACGACTATGACTCTGATGAAGCCAGTGAGTACACCATCTGCTCTCTTTTCTCAGAATCAGGTGGCTGATGTGTCGGCTTTCATTTCACCTCGTACAGTTTGACATTAGTGATTTCATTCATTTCAGGTAAATGGCAACAGATGGGGTGTTTTTTTCTTCATAAAGCAAAACATATTGTCATGCAGCATACGGTGTTTGGCTTTGATACTTTAATTTTAAGGCTTCTCTGTTCCCCTTAGGGATTCTAAATCATATTGTGTTGATTCTTGATTTCTGCCTTTTAGTTTTCTCATAATAATTCATATCTTTAAATTGCCCACAAGTCCAACCAAACAGCAAGTATCACTCTGGCAGCGTATATCGAGCTGGGTGGAAAATGGCAAATGATAAGCGCCATTTGTTATCGAAGCATGATAATCAGTATCTGAGGAACTAAAAAAGAGAAAAAGATGATAATCACGATGTGAATCACTAAATCAATAGTGATACATAAGCTGTGTAATCGCTCAGTTTCTTCTTCTTCACATATCCCATGTTAATGTGAGAATGGTGCCATGCCATTCATTTTCTGCGCCTGCAGCGTCAAACGGCCTTTATTCTCTCTCTGGGGGATTGGGTGTTAATTTATTTTATTGAGGTCTGGAAATATGGAGCTGTGCAAATAATTTGAGATACAATACGGCTACCAGGATATAGATTCCCCTGGTGTTTGACCCAATCCCCTGTGTTGGGAGTGACAGTGGCAGAAATAGCAATGGTTTCATGTGCCTGTTCTCTGTGGAGATGTGATGGTGAGAACTGGTAGCTGCTAACTGGTTTCACTGGTTGTACATTCTTTAGTGTCATTGATCCAAATGTCCTGATTGTTTCAGCTTAATGAATTAATATATAGTAAGAGTAATATAGAATGTGATTGGATGGAGTTAAACAATTCTTCATGATAAATTTTTAATGTGATATAGTCTGAAAATCTATAATTAAGTAGCAGTGAAACTCCTCCAAAGAAAATGTGTGTGGGCAGCGTTCACTCTCACTTTTTTTTTACCCAGAAGCTTATTTTCTGAATGTCTTCCTTTGAGACGTGTGTGTTTATTTGATGATTTCTTTCATATTATATGACCCTGCTTTGTAATGAGATTTTTCTGCTGTTTACTTAAGGTGAAGAGAAGGCTGGGATTGTTTTATGAGGGCAGGACTTAATCGTAGATTTTTTTTTTTTTTGTCCAGTCTGGGCTGGTGCTCCTCACTTCTTTTCACAAGTTGATCGTTCTTTAATTACAAGGGTATCTTTTGCTGTATTTATTCTCTTAATTATTCAAAAGCAGACTAGCTGTCTCACATAATGACTGATCTGGCTCTCTTTCAGCCACTCTGGGTTCTCTAGAGTTCAGTCTGCTCTATGAACAGGAAAGCAACAGCCTCCACTGTAGCATCCTCAAAGCAAAGGTACCACTATTCTCCTCATTCTCTCACACAAAGGGACAATTACAGTCAAGTGGTTTATGTTAAAATGCTCCTGAATGGCACTTTAGCTTAATCGCTCTCTGCTGCGCATGATGGTGTGATGGACGTGGTACTCTGTCTCTCCTCAGGGACTGAAGCCCATGGACTCAAACGGACTGGCAGATCCTTATGTCAAGCTTCATCTGCTGCCAGGGGCCAGTAAGGTAAAACACACATTTCCTACATTAAGCTTTTACTTCCTTTCAAAGATTTATTTTCTTAATATCCAACTAAGCAAAAAAGGAAACATGATGATTTTAGATCCCCTTGGTTCGATCAGAGGCCTTTCTGCAAGCTCAAGCCTGACACCTGGTGGTTTGAATTGACAAAATCCTAAAATTAGCTTAGCGTGATATCTTGAAATAAACTTTTAGATTTTAAAGATATCATAGATCCTATTAAAAAATGTAAATAAAGTGCGGGTTGTAGTGAAGGTGCATTTTAGTGCGGTGAATTTCACTGTGTTGTGGTGGAGGATGAGACATGTCTCAGTTGCAAAAACACCTTTAGATAGGAAGTAGCACCATGTAGGTTCCTGCGGTAAAACAGCACAAACCACAGATGTTAAAGATCTTGTGTAGTAGTTATTTGCTTCGAGGTATTTATATTTCCTTGTCCTGATCTACCTTGCATGTAACAGTCTAACAAGCTGCGCACAAAGACCCTGAGAAACACCCGCAACCCCGCGTGGAATGAGACTCTCACCTACCACGGCCTGACAGATGAGGACATGCAGCGAAAGACCCTCAGGTGAACTTACATCACTCATTTAGCTGCAGCAGCCCTGTATTCATATTTTAAACTTAATCTGCCCTCAGTTGACTCTTTTAAAGGTGTAAGAGGTCTGTATGATTTTGATTCCCTTTTGATTTCCACAGGCTGTCTGTCTGCGATGAAGACAAGTTTGGGCATAATGAGTTTATCGGGGAAACCCGGGTGGCGCTGAAGAAACTGAAGATGAACCAGAAGAAAAACTTCAATGTGTGCCTAGAGAGAGTTGTCCCTGTGAGTGAAACTCAATTACATCCAGACAACGCTTTGTTCTCCTTGTCTGAATCTCTTACTGACCTGCTGCGATCTCCATCCCCACAGACGAAGAGAACTGCGACAGCTGGGGGAGCCAGAGGCATCGCTCTCTACGAAGATGAGGCAATGCTTTTATTTGCAAGCATGTCTAAACATGATGCATTCCTCCAGAAGTTGACATAAATCTAATCATGAATCCCACTGAACTGTTTTTCCCCCCTCTGCTCTGTCTTAGCCGGGGAAAGATGGCACAGAGGTCGAGGAGCGTGGCCGGATTCTGATGTCCCTCATGTACAGCACCCAGACCAACCGTCTCATCGTGGGTGTGGTGCGCTGCGTTCACCTGGCTGCCATGGATGCTAATGGCTACTCTGACCCATATGTCAAAATGTAGGTAGAGCAGGATCAGAGGCACATTTGGATAAATGCATGATTCCGGAAATGGTATAAATTCACTTCTATATGTGCACAATTCACAGATGTCTGAAACCTGACATGGGGAAGAAGGGCAAGTGCAAAACACAAATCAAGAAGAGGACCTTAAACCCAGAGTTTAACGAGGTTTGTATGAGAGCTGAGAGTGAAAGGCTTTACAACTCAGGTATGGAAAATGTTGGGAAGTGGCTTTGGGAATGATGAATTAATGTCTTGATCAAATTTCAGGAATTCAGTTATGACATCAAACACAGTGAACTGGCCAAGAAGACTTTAGATATCTCTGTGTGGGATTATGATATCGGCAAGTCCAACGACTACATCGGTAAATATTTGAGGAGCCTTGTTGCTTTGATAAGATAAACCTAAAATTCTCACCTGCTCACCACCTGCCTTTCACACCTCACTTCCTCCCTGACAGGTGGGTGTCAGCTGGGTATCACTGCCAAAGGAGAGCGGCTGAAGCACTGGTATGAGTGTTTGAAGAACAAGGACAAGAAGATTGAGCGCTGGCACACCTTGTATAACGAGAATCACGTTGCTAGTGATTAACCACTTGTCCCCTCCCCCTTACAGCATGAGCTAACCCCCCCGACTTCCTTCAAACTTGGTTTGCATTCATCTCCTAATGCACTTTCCCCCATTTGTATTGTTTTGTCTATTTCTTTCACGACCTGACCCTCACACAGGCTTACTCGCCTCCTCTTCCCTGATGTAGTATATCTCTTCTTTCCTGTTGTCTTATTAACAATTTCTCTGCCTGTGCTGATACTTAATCTGCCTCTGGGACAAATCATGGCATAAATGAATTAGAGATTTCACTCATGTAACCAAGACATCTGTCAGTAAACAGCTGCACAAGGACCATGTCTGCCTGTCAGTGATGCTATGTATTGTGCTGAACTTGACGCATTCTTTGCTAATGAAAACTGAAGTTTGAATTGCACTGGCACAGGACAAGAAAAGCAATATGTTATGGCATCTGAGGTCAAAACCATCTTTCAAAGTCATAAAATCCTTGATTGAGCTCATCCCTGAACTTCTTCAGACTGTCAGGGTTTTTTTTTGTTTCTCATGTGGTTACATCATGCTGTAGTGAAACACTTGAACTGTATAAGCATGCCAAGCCACAGACATAAGGAAACACGCAGCTGCGCCTTTAAATATTTCACCTGTGCCCGCTGTCCTGAACATATTGTATATTTCCATGAAGAAATGTTTACATACTGATACATTGCTCAGGTTAGGATAGACATCTGATATACAGATGATTCATGTCAGTGAACCATGAGCTAGATGAATCTTTCAGCAGTTGCTGTTAATTTGAAAATTATAGCACACCTAGTTAAACATTAGGAGTTTTATGTACGGTTAGTCAAACTGTGAATTTTGATTTGTTGGAAGTATTAACTGTGATTAGAGAAACTGAAAAGTGAAGATGTTCTTTTCTTTCTTAGTTACGGTGAGAATTGGCAGGAAAAAAGGATTTTCCTCCTGCTACCTCTACTCTTCTGAAGCCCGCGGTTCACTCAGAGGTTTTCTACTGTAGTGTTTACACTGAATGCACACGGCCAGGTCTCTCACAGGTTTCCCTAACAAAATTTAGCTGCTCCACTAGACGAAGAACGACCGTGGAGCAGGTTGTGTCATAAGTATATGCAGCTTTACCTGCATGCACTGTGCTCGTGACTCTGGTGCGCCTGGGGCAGTCGTGACCTGCTTTTACCCCAACGCACTCTTTGCACAAAGCAGGGCTTTTTACCCTCTGCCACACCCCAACATTCAAGGCTTTAGTGTGTGTTTGTTCACTAATCACAGCAAACAAAGAAAAGCACACCTCACAAAGTGGAATGACCTCAATTTATAACGCTGTTTGCAAGTTATTCCAATGTCAAAACAAAGACGGAAACAAAAAATCCTATGCATGAAATGTCTTGTGGTTCAAGATATATATACTTTGTAAGAATTTAACGCTATTGTAATTCCATTAATGTTTACACTTCTTCCCCATAACATTCCTGTTAATAGTTTCTATACAAGAGGCCATATTCTGCATGACTATGGTGACTATGGTGTAATCTGAATTAAGTGGTCTGATAGCACCCACAGGATAGATTGATGATCAACTGAGCACATCGACAAAAGACTATTCAACTCTATCAGTAGCAGACATTGAGGTGGATCTCATTCTTTGAATGAGGCGTTCTGTACATACATGTTCAAATCTCTCCAGTGTCTTGTTTTCTCTGCACAGCCTCTCTCTTGCCCTGTGGCAGGTTCACACACCCACCAGGAACATCACACACTGTCCTATGTTGTGCTACTTCAGCTGCACTGATCATCATGATGATCAATATAAAATATTATCAATAGTTATTTTTTAAAAAACGGGCTTCTGTCTGAGCTAAACCCATAGCTGTCCTCTCCATTCTGCCAGTTCAGTGGAATGTTTTTTGGTTCATCTCTGTATTTGTACATAGATAGTGCATGCACTGGAAAGATGTATGTTTGCATATAACTTTGCATGTAAAGATTTTGCAGAGAGTTTACACAGATCAATAAAATCTAATGAAAACTGACAAGCTCTTTGTGTGTATGGACTTATTACCTGTCAAGGTGATGAAGATCATCACAGATGATGGAGTCAGAGGAAAAGGAAGCAGAAATATTTTAGTTTCATAACAATAAGAGGAAAATTTATTGGAAATATAAGGAGGGGTGCGTCATGATGAATGCTTGTATGTTATATGTTAATAATGCGACTATTACACCGAACATTTCTTTAAAATCACATTTCTAGCCACTACAAGAATCCAAAGTCGGAAATTCTACATTATATTTTGCCACACCTTTGTACCATGCTTGTCATCTCATTCACCTCCATGGAAGTTAAACAGGTTAAGACAACTCTAGGTCAGATTGCCAAATTTCATCACAGGCTGGATGGATGTCGGTTGACTGTGGGGGCCGCTTTTGTTTAAACTTGGAATTTAATTTTAAAATACCGTTAAATGATAAACGGAGCCCTGCTGAGTCAGAGCACACACCCACCACCCACAAACCCTCAAAAGTGAGGAGTGTCGTATTTCTGACGAGCCTCCATCCACACACCAATAATAACCGTTTACACCGGAGGCGCACATGCTTTCCAAAGAAGAGACCGACGCCTTCAAACCGGCTTATTCAGAAACTCACTGAAGCTGCAATGACTGTGGAATAATTCGTCCTCTTTAACACTTCAACTGGACTTTAACTGCATTGATTATGTACCCATTTTACGTTGAGTTACAAAGCAGATATCTACTGCAGCTTCTTTTCGCCTTATCATCAGTTATTTCGTCAAAAGCACAAGATGTGATGGGATCTGGTCTCTCCTGTCTCAGATCGAGTACTGCGGACGGCGGACTGACTCGCGTCACGTTTCTGCGGGAGGACGCAGCCGGCGTGCGCTCCCTGTACCTCACCCTGTGGTCCGAGGGTCTGCGCCCAGTAAAATGCGAGGTCGATTCCAGTCCAGTCTTCACGGAAAGATACCGCGCTTTCTGTGACAGAAGCGGCACGCAGGGTCAGGAAATCAGCCAGAGGTTTAACATCAGCTCGGTGTTGGCTCCGGATGCACCCTGCGCGCTCATCTCCTCCAGCGCGCCAAACTTTCCCAGGCGCACAAAGGGAGGTGGGACGGGGGGAAAAGCTCGGAGGAAACGCTCCTGGATATTTCCAGGGACGCTGTGGTGCGGCACTGGAAGCAGAGCGGCCGAATACGAACAGTTAGGTGAGGATGGTGAACTCTGATTGTATTATTTATTTATTTTGTTGTTGTTGTTGTTGTTGTTGTTGTTGTTGTTGTTGTTGTTGTTGTTGTTGTTGTTGTTGTTGTTGTTGTGATGTGTGGGTCTTTTGGTTTATGAACATCATCGTGTCATTTCAATATGGCCTTTAAAAGTATGCTAACAGCCACAGCAAGTTTGGGCCCCCTGAAAATATGTAAAATGTAGACCTAAGGAGATTTTTAGGGGCCCTCTGCAGCTGTGCATCCATCACCTCTAATTAAGCAGCACTCCCTCAGGGAGATGTAATTATTTTAAAGCAGCCTATTTATTAAACATTTATCATTTGTATGAACTTCACTGTGGAGAGTACAATACTGAAGGTCCTGTAAGCATATTACAACTTACTTAAATTGAATTGAACTGAAATGATATTAAATTTTGTTGTAATTTTGGTGTAGAAAACGTGCTTCAAAGTGTCTTTGGGGTTTCAAGTGTGGCACTTTCTGCAGATTATTTAGTTTAAGTTGAGCTGATGGGTACACATGTACAAACTTACATCATAAAAGTCAACAACTGTCTGTTGTAGTCCCATCGAAAAGATGCACGTCAGTAGGTTCTTTGAATTAAAGATCTTGGTTTTCACATTTTTAATCTTGAAATAACTAACTAGTCTTGGGAGCTTGTGATTCTAAGTCAGGTAAGTGGTCTCTGTCACAGGGCTTGCTTCTGTGCAAAGACTCCCCCTGAATTCAAATCCTGTTCTCCTGCACAGGGATGTTTGAGAGCACAGACAGATGCTGCCGAGAGCACGACCACTGCCTGCATGTCATCCCAGCTTTCACGCGGAATTATGGAGTCTTCAACCCCAAATTCTTCACCGTCTCACACTGTGACTGTGACCAAAGGTGAGCCCCAGAATGCACACCCCATGCATCTAACCCTGAGTTGGGATTCCAACTATTCATCGCCTCCAGGGAAACTCCTGCGACCCGTAATTCACACCTCCCCCTGACCTGTCCACATAATGCTCTGGCTAGCATGGACGATCAAGTAAGGAAAGACCTGCTCTAAGGCTTATTTTATACTTCTTACTAATGAAAGTGTGCTCCTGGAATGTTAATATCCTATCAATTTGTCACTGTGCCAATAAATATAAACCGATTTAAAGAACCGGGGGCCATATGGTATTCCTACTCATCCAGGAGTAATAAATACATCACTGCAATCAGCCCTCCAGATACACTTTTGATCTCAAGAGCGAACATGTTGCTCCAATCTTTGTGTTTGCCAGGCATTCCAGTACCACTACATTATCTAGTGGTGACAGGTGCATGTGTAATATGTTCAGCCTCTAACTTGGTGTTCATGCATAAATAACTGACACACATTTTAAGAATTCACCTCCCAGCTAAAACACTTTCCATCGCCATGAACTGTTTTGGCTCCCCAAAAGGTGTAGTCAAAATGAAGCAGCATTCAAGGCTATCTGCCCATCACATGTGTGTGTTAATTTTGACTGGGATGTTGGTTGACCTTGGCTTGTTCCTTTCCTGCTTCTCACCAGGTTTCGACAGTGCCTTCTTGATGTGAATGATACCATTTCCAGTATGGTGGGCTACAGCTTCTTCAGCGTCCTGCAGGTTCCCTGCTTTGAGCTCACACCGCAGAGGCAATGCGCTGATATATACTGGTGGGGAATGTAAGAGAAATACTGACACTGTTGCTTGAACTTTTAACTGCATATTGTCAGCTGGAGCAGGATGTGCAACACATATAACAAGACATTTGTTGAGTAGAAAGTTATGGTCAAATGGGAAGCTAGAGCTACTGCTTGTAATAACATGCCTGATACTGTGCCAGACCTCACAAACTCACGAGAGGCACTGACTGTGCCACACCTCTGCTCTGTTTCCACAACTTCATCTACTAACAAATGCTCTTACAAACAAGAAATAATTAATGGTTAGCCTTTTTTTTTTTTTTTAGCATTGCTAGCATTGCATTGACAAGCTATTTATAATAACTGTAATTTAAGAATTGTGTGTTAGTGAGAGATTCTTGAATTTCCGCTATATTACTGTAATTATCTTTCAAGGGAAGTACCAGTTAAAAGTGCTTGAAATTACAGGTCAATGGCAATTGGAAGTGTCTTTCTTCACAGTTAAATAAATGTTCCAGGGATGTGGTGAATACAGAACATGCAGTTTTTGAAAAAGGTTCTCTTTTCCATGTCTTGGTTTTAATATGCATGCATGTCTGTATAGGTGCAAAGCAGTCAAACAGGCTCCATATGCTGTCTTCAGAAGCCCCCTCCCCTACAACACCACTGATGTTACAAGCAAATATGGGGATAACAGCATCTCAGCAAGTAGTGAGAGGCAGCATGTAACCGAAAGCCCCGCGATCAACACAAAGTCACCCAAAAGTGAACATAGATGTAGCTCCCAAGACCCACCCAGAGGAGACACCTACCACAGAAGGACAAAGGGGAAAGGATGTAAAAGATACCAGACACTGTACACAGTGGCACCCTCCCAAGCTCCTTCAGTATCAAGGGCACATAACACTACTTCTTCAATGGAAACCACACGTTTACATGCTTCTAAAAGTAGCACGTTGATGTCAAATAAAAAAAGAGCTGGCGAAAACAAGAGCAGCAGAAAGGTGCTGTTGGCTTACCCCACACAGAGAAACCAAGTTCCTTCACAGGTGACCACAAACTCATATCCACAAACAACATCTACAGCACAAGGCATCCCATCTACAACTCAGAGGACGGCATCTCAGCTGCACTTACCAAGAACTGTCACAGCCGTGAGCAAAACCACCAAAAAAGATCCAAAACAAAGTCGCTGTTGTGGAGTCGGGATTCCTCTGAGAGGTGACAGTTTTCAGCCTCATTGTAAAAGTTGTCTAGAACAAAAAAAAACATCTCACATGACGACAGTTAAACCCTCAACAGCTGCATATGGATTACCGATCAGAGTGACATCACTTGAGATCAAACGGTCAACGGAAACACCCAAACGAGATGCTTGGAGTAAAACTACGTCTGCAGCGCCGCCCACCGCAGAACCAAAGACAGCAGCCTCCATTCATAAAGATGGCAAACGACAAAAGCAGATGGTTTCCCATCTACCATGGAGAGATGCAGAGAGAGGCCTGAAACTAAATATTGCGTTACATAACATGACAGGTGAGTGTATGCAGCTGCTGACCCCATCACCTCTGCTGGGGCCTTCTGCAACATAAGAGGTCTCTTCTCAGTATAACTAAACTAAATATTTAAGCACTCAGTGCCTGTAAAATCACTCAGAGTCATCTTCCTCTCTGGCTGACACCATCTGAGCCGACAATGTTTGGATCCATCAAATTGAAATTTATCGTTTGAATTTTGCATTTAATGACAACTTGCAACATCTGTAACAGTGAATTACAAATATTTTCTAAAAATTATCTTCTGTGTGAGTAAGGTTGAAGATAATGATAGACAAAAAGAGCAAAATATCACTATTAAAGCTTTTTATTTAATGTTAGTAATTGTGCTTAAGGCTGCCACTGTGGACAGGTGATGATAAGGGCTCTCACTATACCCCCTACAGGTGAGACAGAATAATGCACATTTTCACCTCTGATGGTAGTTTACTGAAAAATCCGGAAAGTAACATTGTGAAGCTTTTGTAGAGAGAGTGAAGTTGCTGAGTTATCCAAAGACGTGTTGGTACACTTCGATCATTTGTGAGATGACCTGTGTTTATTTTGGCCCCTGCAGACAATCAGCTCCGGTGCAGAAGCCTCAAACATCTGGATGAGTGCAAATACAAAATCCCTCCTTTGGAGAAGAAGTATCACCTGCAGAACATGGAGTCAAAGACTGCCTACCACTGTGACTGCACCAGCCGGTAACATGACAGCATTTGGCATACTTTTCTCCATATTTATAGATTCACAGATGCACGTCTCACAGAGGAAAAATTTGATTTATTTCTAAAATTGTAATCTTTAAACAAATGCCACGGTCCTGTTTCACAGTGGATGATAGCTGCATAACTGCTCTGAGAAAAGCTTGGAACATCTTTTTCCTCAGTCCCTGTTCTAGTTTCAAAGGGCTTTAAAGTTTTACTCAACAATTGTTACTCAACAAAATTGAATCGACAAATTGTTCTTAGAACTTATTTGACAGGGTCCTGTCTTACCGCTATGGTTACGGTTGTAAAACTGGGGTAGATATTAAAAAAATCTTCTATTTTTTTAGTGTCAGAACATCACAAATTCCAGCTTCACAGCACATCTCATATTTTGTGTTTCCTGTGTGTTTTGGCCACAGAGCTATTATTCTCACCCATGGAAACAGCTTCTCAACACACACCGAGGTCAGGCTAATACAAGCCCTGCAGAGCTTTTGAAGCAGCCCAAACCAAAAACTATTTCCCCAGTAATCCTTTATGACTTTATTTTACATTCCTGAGCTACTTCTTGGTTCAGGCTGGGGGGTGCAGTGAGATGAAGTAACCCAGGCAGCTTTCAGTAAAATGAGAAGTTGTGTAGAAGGTTGAAATGAAGCACAGGAGGGTTTTTTCTTTACATTGTTAAGGCTCTTATTGTAGTGGCACCATTGGAATTACAAAGCTGCCTCCAGCAGGATGAAGGACTGAGGCTGTAAAATAACTGAATTTTGTTTTAATAACTTCAATTTTGTTGTTGTCCACTTGTGCCTATTAAAAGTAAAAAGGCCTTTCTCACAGCACACACTGTGACTTGTCATAGTCTGATCCCACATTTGCTTAATGATCAATCAAGTATTTCAGTAAACTATGACAGTGAACCAGCATGCCCACTGCACCTTTTTCACAGCAGATTTGTTGACATGTCACAGCAGGAAAAGCTGCAGCAGCTGATTCACTGAAATGATGCGAACCGTTAAAGGATGGGTTCATGATTTTTAACGTCTCAATAGACAGGTTCCCACACAAACACTGAAACAGGTTCTGCCCGCTGTGATCATTCCTTCGGTTCATTCTGGCCACAAAAAGATATTTTCCCAAAGCGCTTTAGATGTAAGTGATGGGGAACAAAAATGTATTTCACAGATTATCTGAACTTTTTCAGCTGTCTGAGTCAAACAAAACAAGTGAGAATCCTCCAAAGCTACGGTCTTTTTAGAGGAAACGTTCCCTCTTTGTGTTTCCCTGGTGAGCAGCAGTGGAGGAATTTTAACAAAAAGAGGGAAATTTGCACTGAAAGGGAAACTTTGAAAGATATTCACTTGGTCTAACTATGATGTGGGAAGTCCCATAAGCTTAACATTGACTGGATTTTGTCCCGGATCATTTGCAGGGATCATCATCGTGGCCGATATGAACAGGAGGAATGATTACAGCAGGCGAAACCTGTTTCATTGTCCATACTGGCACCTGACTGTTGCTTTAAGACAGACTTGAAAAAATGTCAACCTGTCCTTGAAGTGGAACTGAGTCATTTTTGGTCTAACTAGTTGCAACTGTGTCTCTGCTGGTTTGATTACGAGTCAAAACGTCAGCAAATGAACCTGATACTGAAGCAGTAAATTCATCCATTATGCGTGTTGTGAATTCCACCTGTTATTCCCTTTAGAACCTGTCAACATGTCTGCTGTGATCATTTTTACAATCCTGTGTTTGACATCTCAGTGTTTACATTTGATTTTGCAACAGTCACAGTGAGGCTGCAGCAGCACGCGTGTGCTACAATTACTCATTTTTGTGTACAGCATGTTATAAAGGGGGAGGAAGGCCTGCCCCCACAGGCAGCTTTCTCTTTCTTTGTTTGTGCCTCTGAGTCACACACAAATGCATATATATCACATTATGTTGTTTCATCCCTGCCTTGTTTCCCACTTTATTTATAAGGTTTTAAATGGCCTCTGCTTGTCTTTTTGTCAATTTTACAGCATGGCGCTTCAGATTAAAAGCTCAAAGCAGCCCGGTAGTCTCCCCAAGCTGCTGATGGATTTCGTCTCTCACTACTGCTTTAAACTGCCGAAGGAGAAAAAATGCCAGCGCAGAAAAAGGTTTTAAGCTCTGATTATTCATCTTAATCTCAGGCAACTTTTGGTTACAGCAGTGTCAGTCTCCTGTGTTAACTCAGTTTGCTTGTATGGCAGATTATTAGGTTTCTGTTTTTCATATTTTTCATGTGTTTCTTTTGTAGCTGTTCTGGAGGCTTCACTAAAGCCTCTGACCTACTTCAAGCACTTAAGAAGATGGAGGAAAAAGAGACCGCTGGGGTGCGAAATTCAGCCAATGATAGAAAAAGAGGGTTTCCTGTTCGCCTTTATAAGCGATGCCTAAGGCTGGAAAGAGAAGCTGATATAACAGCACCGCTCACATGATCATAGACTAAACTGCTTTATGCAGCCACAGTGAATTTTGTAAGCTTTGCATTTCAGCATTTCCTGTTTCTCTCTTATGGTGTAAGACTCAACTCCCAAACATTGTAATGTATTAGTACTTATGTCATAGATGTAAATTTGACATATTTATAAAGAACTGTAATACAAAGCTGCGATCCATCAGATTGTGCACTGAAAATGTAATTAAATCATTTATTTTTTTGCTTCTGTTTGGATCTAGCAATTGATTTATAATCATGTCAAGGGCATTTTCACGAATGATCACAGGGTGGCATTTCATTATCTGTGCTGGATATTGATTATGAGAGGAAAAATAATTGGACAGTGCCTTCCAAAACATCCCACAGGCTGCCGTTAATTAGAATCCTTTGACACATGTTCGACAAATTCTTGGATTACTTTACAACTATAGGAATAATTATTCATTATTGGAAACAAACATTTGCTTGTTACACTTTAGTGTAGTGTGATCTATACCATATATGTTACTGGGCTTGTAATACATCCCTGATACAAAAAAATGTGAGGACTGCAGCACTTCCATGTGCTTGCCATCTGCCCTTTCATTTCATAAACTCCAGTTCTTACAGTGTGTTGCATCAGTGTTTTTTAGACATGCCTTCTCATTTACAAGGAATGAGAAATGGAATTTTAGGTTGTTTGAAATAAATTCAAGATCTGTTCCTGTTGCTCTAGACAACCGTTTGATCTATTCCTCTATAAAAATGCCAAGGGGTTCAGGTTTGAGGAAATAAGGGAACCAAATCTATGGAATAATTGTTCTCAGTGATTCCATAAAACTGTGTAATCTGATTTTAAAGAATTGTTAATGTTTTTTCTTGCATGTGGTTATATAGGATTAGAATAGTCAAGTAGATTAGAAATTAAGCCAAAGTAAGCTAGATTTTCATGTGCACCTTAAAACCTCATTAAAGAAGAGGAACATTAAGTCACACACATCTCCATGTCAAAGATGACATTAGGTGCAGGACAGGACCAAAGTAAATACAGTAAAAACACAGGTGACTATTTAGCTTCCTCCTCGTAACCTTCATGTTTGTTCTAAAATTGTACAACATAACCTCTAAACCTCATGATGATTGTCACTCATCTCATTATCATAGCGGCAGGTTGTTTTGTTAGAGTGAACTCATGTATTCTTGACAGCTGTTATTCTGGGCCGCGGTGCATGCTGGGAGCTGCTCGTTGGCCTTGGAAACATGGCGTCGCACTGACGCCTGGAGACTCATTATCTTCAACAGCTATTGACACACCGGCTGGGCCGTGAGCGGAGCTGTCTCCTTTCTGAATTTAACTGTGAAATGAGCTCTCTGCGGATGCAGTGTTCGTCCTGAATAGACTGCCGTGTCACGGTGTCACGCCCACTCTGCTCGGGAACGTTAGAACGATAGCGTACGGTAAGTTAGCTCCGCTTACAGCTAACGAAGCCAGACAGCTAGCAGCCACTGCTACCACGACGCGACCACCCATGTTATGTGAAGAGGACCTGCCACGACTGTCTGTTCACCGCTTGGCTGTCGTCTGTTTGCTGGCAGCTGGAAGTTCTCCAGTCTGCCCTGTCAAACGGCACTGTCAGACAAAACGGCGACGGTAACGGCAGTTATGTTTTTGTAGCTCGCTAGCAGGCTAGCTAGGGTGATTCCGTCATTCTGCCACTGAATTTTTAATGTTCGACCCCTTTGGCATCACCGTTGGAGGAGAGAGCGATGGGCACCGGGGCTGTAGATTCGTCCCAGTGGCTTTAGGTGAAGGAGGAGACCATTTTCCTCCACGACGGACTCATTTGGGTCACAGATCTGGCGGAACTGCGCAGTGAGGGGGACACCGAGCAAGAGGTGGGTGAAAGCCATCTCACACACACACACGTTCGCACACACAAAGGTTTATGTATAGAAACACACCCTCACAGCTGTCATATGTGTATTTTTTTTTGTTTCTTTTGATTTTGAACTGTGAGGTGCAACACCAACCTCACCGAAAACGGCAGCGCCAACGTTGGCAAGTGTCCTGCCCCAACGTTACATGTTATTGACCTACTGTCAAGGTAGCAAATGTTTTCATGTCACTTCCTGTCATGTCCTTCAAAATTTAAGTCATTCAAACGAACGGCGGTGAAAATTAGGTTATGCGGTCACAGTGTTTCTTCTAACCGCACGTCCAAGTGATGTTATGTTTGATTTGCTGTGTAAAATTGTGTTCAAATAACCCTATGAGGTGGCGCACACGCTTCACTTCTGTACCTCAGGTGTCACCACCTCAATTTCACAGGTAATGCCAGTGCAGCAGCTTTCATGTGCAGGCAACTTGTCAAATTCCACCAATCGGGAAACATTTCTTTGGGTGCACAAATCACAGTGTGGAGGAGTGTTTTCTATAACATCCATGTTTGTTTAAATTGTTTACTGCCTTTTGATAATTGAAGATGATATACTTACACCACTGTCAGATGTAGCATATTACTCAACAGTGATCATTAAAAAATTCCTGTAATGCATTATGACTTGTATTTTTGTCCTCTAAACACAGGGAAACAATGTTATCTCAGGTACTGGATGGTAAACAGTGGGTACTTATGGGGCGTAAGGTTAAATTTACTTCAACAGTGCGATA
The DNA here is from genome assembly GCA_037975065.1 of Chaetodon trifasciatus. Classification (NCBI taxonomy): domain Eukaryota; kingdom Metazoa; phylum Chordata; class Actinopteri; order Chaetodontiformes; family Chaetodontidae; genus Chaetodon; species Chaetodon trifasciatus. Next base: position 12,300,403 of record JBBMOE010000008.1, read on the forward strand.
AATGGTTTTGACTAGAAAGTAGGCTTTTATTTTGAAGGTAACATCTCGAGACCGGACGTGGTTATGTTGTGTAGTTTCTGGTACTTTACCGTGATGCAGATGGAAACTATCTCGTATAACTTATGTGCACAAATGTGTAATAGTTATTTAGAAAATATATTTATTTGGTCAACAGCATATAGCAAGCTAAAAGATAAAGTGAAGTTCAGTTTAAAATTCTGCAGAAATTCATAGTAATTTGTCAATATCTCAGCACGTGCTTGTTTTAGAGGGTGTTACAACAGTAGTCAAGCTCACAGCTGTATAATGGGAGAAGTGGCGTGTTGGCACAGTTCCACACTTACCACACATAGTGGGAAATGTTTTTTCCACCGGGAGCATGCTGAGATTGGTGTAAAGCCTCTCTCAACAGCAGACACTGCCTGCTTGAGTAAACTCTCACAGTGTACAGTCTGGCTCATTCAACTGTACAGGTTCAGTTGAGTAATCCTAAATCCTAACCTCAGTTTTTAACTGGCGCTGTAACTGACTGCTTTGTTATTTGTCTAATATCAGATTATATTCGGGACAAATATTAGTACTGTGGTCAGCAATCTGTTATGTTATCAGTGCGAGCAGTTATTGTGTTTGATACATGGCAGCTGCAGATTGCTCCTTCACTAGTCAGCCACGTGCAGGTTATTTTAGCTGGTATAAGCATTTGTAAAAGACATGTTAAATCTGCAGCTCTGACAGATGACAGACTACTGGTTAATTAATGAATGTGAACAGCCTGGTTTGAACTTGAACCCTCGCCCTGTTTTGTCGTCTTGTGAAGCTCAGCAGCAGACATGCAGTGACACAACTTTTGAACCTATGCTTTTTTTTTAAGCTGCTCTACAACAAGAAGAAACAATGTGGACGTGCTGGTGAAGGCAGGGTAACTCACAGCTGGACTTTTTCACTTCGGGGAATGCACAAGTTGTTGCTAAGAGTACCACTTTTTAGATAAATACAAAGTATGGACACTTTATGCGTAGGATCATGCGCAATGCTTTTCAGAGAAAGGTGGAGAAAGCCCAGCATCCAGCTAAGGAGTGTTACTGTAACATTAGCAGCATCTCTGAAATTCAATCAATACAAATTGTGCCTGCTAAATGGCATAATGGGCTTTTTTCTAGTCCATGATTCGTGGGCCACAGAGTGTAATCAATATCTGAAATGCTGCCTAAGTGCACATGAAGCACATTGCTTCACTTGTGATAGGCTGTCCTGGATGTGTTGCTATCCCTGAACATTATGCTATAGACCAAGGAACTGTAGACACAAGGCTTTATTCTGTGGATATGACTCATAGTCGTTCTGTGGCAATGCGCTAAGTTCTATCGATAAATCGTACATGTGATTGAACTTATTAGCTGAGTTTTAAACGAGAATGTTGGCTGCATATTAGCCGGCAATGTAATAGACCCTGTGGATGAACCGGTTGCTTGTAACTCTTCTGAAAAGGAGACCAGCCCATCGCATAGTTTTGTTTAAAGACCCAGTTTAGAAATGTTTCTTTATCATCTTGCCGTATAAGACATACTATGGATAAAAATGAACAGACAGAAAATAAACAGAAAATATATTAAAGATGTTTTTCCATTTTGTAAAAACATAAAATAACATGATATCAACCCAGTTTGCTTTTCTCAACACATACAAATCATTTCTTTGTGCTTTCATGTCTCCATTATAGATTAAATGAATGAACAAACGCACACTTTTTCACCGAATGTTTTACTACTCCCCTCCACCCCGACACCAACCCCTGCTGTAGTTCCTTGTTTGTATGAATAAAAATTCAAGCTGTGTTATTACTCCGTATAAGACTTAGAAAATGTAGCTTTTCCTCTTCAGCGAACATGCTTCTGTCTTCTCTCTTATTTCCAAAGTGGTGTTCATGTTTCTTCACAGAAATGTGGAAACAAATGCAGTGTATCAGGTGTTGGTTGTTGCTAGTTTCTGAGGAAAACAGAAAGCGTTCTGGTTGTGTTTGCAACAGTGGTGTGAACAATAATACCACTTGAAAATGCCAGGGGGGAGAGGGAAGTTGAAAAGTTGTCTGTTTGCACTTTAATATATTTTTCCTGCTTTACTTCCCTGCTGTCCTCCTGTCTTACAGATACTAACATTTGAGACGAAGAACCCAGTAGAGCTTGCTGAGTGTCTGCGCAATGTCTGTGGGAATCAGAGCAATGCATATGCACGCCTGCTGGAGTACCGTCTCAATGCTCTGCGTGGTCTGTGAGGGGCGCAGTGGTAGCTGGCCCTGGAGGAGCAGCAGGAGCGAGAGGGAACTGGAGGGGCTGATGAGGAGACCTTGGCCTTGCTCAAAAAACAAGGTCTGCTCCAGCAACCCGAGCAGGCGCCCTTCACTTCCCGTGTCGGTCTGCTGCTGGTCTTCCCCCTCTTGCAGTCCCAGACTCGCAGTGACCCGGCGCTCTGCGGGGTCACAGCAGAGGTACTGCTAGTCTGCCTCCGGGACTGCTTGCCGCTCCGCTGTTGCAGGTGAGATCATACGTTCTGTCCTTGCTGTCCCACTTTCTCATTCCTCTGTTGGCTCTCGTAGACAGTGTTTTGAACCACCAATATTCAGTAAATGGCTTTTAGAGTGGCCAAACACTTTGAAGAAGGCCTGTCGTTACTTTATAAGTACAAAGAACAAGTCAGGGAGTGAGAATAACACGATAAAGAAGCATCTTAGAGAAAATACTCTTGAGTAACATAGAGGAGTAGCTGAACTTTTGGTGATTGTTATTTGCATATATCTTTAAACTTACGGACATAAACAGACTTCCTGCTCTCCGTCAGCTCAGTGTCAACACACTGCTCTGATGCTCTGAACTGGAACTAGCACTCGCAGTCGGAGCTTGCTGCGGCTGCAACTGTGCTCTGTTAGCACGAACTACTTACACTGTTTGAGAGTGATGCTTGAACAGAAGAAACGTGTTGTTTTGCCTCCTGCTGTAGCTTCAGCCATTGTTCAACAGTTCCACGGGGCAGCAGCAGAAGCCCCTGGGATAGCCAGGGCTGGGTGGGGTCATGATTACTCCTTTGTATTGTCTTTTGCTCACATGCAAAAAAACCGCCATACCAAAAGAAGTTAAGCTGAAATTGAATATAATTGGTTGGATGTTTTTTATATTTGTCACCTGCAGAATGTGTTTGTTTTTTTTTGTTTTTTTTTGCATATGTGTCTGAACTCTGACTTCTGCTGGTGACAACTGATCTTGACTTGTCAAAGCCAGAATGCTCCATTCTTTTTTCAGCCTCTGTTGAGGCTGACAGCTCTTTGTTGTGGGGAACCACCCAGCCCTGGTGCCTTTTCACCAACACGGGGACCTAATTAAAGAGCTATCAGCTTTACTCCCCCGCACCAATGATGGGGTTGCTTTGTAAATTCACTATGTACGAGGGGAAAGTAAGCTAAAAGGCTGCCATGTTTACAAAGTGAGGTGGAGAAGGGGACACTGATATGACTTGTGTGTGTTGTCTGTCGTCTGTGGAACATGTAAACACTCTAAGACAGACAGACAGACAGACTCTAAGTCAGACATATATTCCTGCACAGCTCATGGCAGGATTTCCCTGGATTATTCCAGCGTCCCAGTAACTCTGTCACATGCTGCTGATGCGCAAATCAAGGTCCTTTGATTTTTGTAACTTCTTTGCTAACACACTTACATGGTGACACGTCAGGTGGTTAACTGTAAAAACGAATGTCATCACCACAGACATCAATATTATCAATCAATAGTGTCAATCAATAGTAGTCATTATCATTGTATTCTTGAAGACGTTTTCCAGAGCTGCAGTTTCAAGCCTTGCTTCTCTTGTGTCACTGACTGCCAGGACAGCACTTCAGCAGACCTCCTCTTGCAAAGATCTTCTCCCTGAATATAGAATGACTTGACTGTATTCAGTTAGTAGTTCAGTCTTGGATGAGGCGCAGCAGTAAATGAACACTGCACAAACTTAAGTATGTTGCTCATTACACCCTGCAGAGTCACAGTGTAAAATAATCTCTCAGCTGCACTCAAATGGAAAAAAATCTTTTATTTAGATTCAGAAAAGATTGGGTTTTAATTCCCAGCACATTACATCAGAACCCCTATGTAAGCCAGGCCAAGTATTATTTCATTTACAGCTCCAGAAGTGGGTAACAATTAACTTTTCCTTGTGTTTCATGCTGAGGCCTCTTGACTAATCTGCCAAACTTCTCTTCAGGGGATTTCTGAAGACCTTCACCCACACAGTTCACCTGCTGCAGAAACAAATTGATCTGGGCCAGCTACCTGTGTCAGATGTCCTGTACAGGTGAGTGTCGGTTAATCTGAAAGGACCCTGCTGTTATTAATGACTCTCCCAATGAGTAACCACTGTATCTTTACTGCTTCAGACTCTTGCTCCTGGATGGAGGCCCAGGATCTCCATTCTGCCTCCTCGGGGGCAAACATAGTGTGTCGTGGGGATTTGAGGACATGCTGCCCACACCTGATAATTCTGCTGGAGGAGCAGAGAATAAAGGTAAAAACCCCATTTAAAAATGTTTGTGTGACCAGCCTCTGCATTTCTAAAACCAAAGATTTGAATAATAGGTCAGCAGAGATGCAGTTCTTTCATGTGCTTGTGCTGAATGATGTCTTGCACACATATCTAGAGGGCTGTGCATGTTATATTCTTTCTATCATAATACTGCCCTGCTTTCTGATTTATTTATTCACCTTTACATTATTTATAATGCCCTTTGTCTGTAATGCATGAAGGGTATGAAATCCCATTCAGAATGGAGGGAGGAGAGTGCGTTGCCTGGTACAAGGCTCCTTTGGCCTGATTTTACTGTATATGTGTAGTAATGAGATTAGAGCCTATGCTGAAACCAGAGAAGAGCTGTGACTGTGAGAGGTTTAGGAATAAAGCAGAGGAGGAAAGAGTGATGCTCACTCTCCAGCAATCCATCAGCTCACCTTGTAGAGTGACGAAAGCTGATCAGTGGATATATCCATAGAGAGGTTTGCATATTTGCATTTGAAGCAAACCTTACACCAGATCAGTTTTGAGTCTCTGAAAGCTTCACAATCGTCATAATGAAAAACTGAGTGTAGTAAACAGATGCCTGACCTTGCTCAGCATCCTAATTCTCCACGTCCATTCCCCTGTTGATACCTCCCTGACTTTTCATTCCCATTATTTGTCATTAACCTTATATTGAATTCTTTCTGTCCCTGTGTCTTGCAGACACTGACCTAGGTCGCTGTCTAGCCACAGACGGGCTCTATCTGTATACCACTAACTCCTCTGGGAGAGGACTCAGCAAGCTGGGCTCTGGTTTACATGGGACACTGAGGTAGTGTGACACTCCTTCCTGCCTGCCTTTCCTTATCCACAGCAGTCAGAGAACAGAAAGACAGAAAGAGTGGGAAACACTAAACACTTCCCAATGCAACAGTGGTGTTATTTCCTAGACATTTTTGAACCAGTATCTGCAGTACACCATCACATCCTCCCTAACTGTCTTTGATTGATTTAGTTGATTTTAAAAGGGACAAAAGGGCGTGTGCTCTGCATCTTAATTCCACGCCGTGGTAGCAAATTACCCAATTTGCAAGCAGAAGGCAATTTCCTTCCGCAATGTCTTTTTAGAATTCAAAGAGCCCAGAGATCATTTTTTACTCCGTGCAGAAAAGATATATGTGCCAGGTTTAGGCCTGTAAGTTAGCTAATTTTATGCAAGCAGTATCTCAGTGTCCTCGATTCTATCAGTCAACAGCTTAGAAAACAAACATTTCAGTAGGGAGATGAGACTGAGTACAAGCCACGCTACAGCAATAACACACGGCCAATAGCACAGCTCGAAGCAATGGCATGCAAACAACACCACACCACTTTTCCTGTAGGACATACGGTCAGTTTGTGGAAAGGATTGTGATTTTAATGTCAATTTTTGTATAATGTATACATGTGATGGGATGTTGTCACAACTCATTTTGCATCGAGAAAAGAAAAATCAAGTGTTTAGCAGAACACAGCACAGACCACTGAAATAGATGCACTGTGTGTGTTTAGTGCAGGGGGTTTGTGTGCTGTCGAAATGAAGAGTTGGAGCCTGGCTGGGTGGTGTTCAGCAGCGGTCGCCTCCTTCACCGGCCTTCCTCTTGATGCCAAGCCTCGTCAGCTATGCCAGGTCATTGACCCCTTCACCCTCCAGGTACTGTGCAGTCTCATTCCACTGTTTTCAGTTTGATGCTGAATCATTCAGTACACCTGACATTATAAGTCTTGTTGTATTTAAATTTTAACATGATTCTCACATATATATCAGGCATGAAGGCTCACATTGAGGCAGCATTTCTCTCTATTCAAGATGCAGTAAGGCCTCAATGCAAATACATATATGAGATGAAGAGGCAGAGTGTGGACGAGCCATAAACATATCAATTCATACGAAGACTGAAGTACTTAAAAGCTATGCTCTCTTTAACTGTGGCCATTAAAATCCAACCAGCTCTTAAACATTCGGCTATAATGGCGAGTGTAGCCATTGCCAAGGCTAATGCTCTCTGTGCCATTTCCAGGTGTGCCAGATTGTGCTCATGCCAGCCCATCTCTTCCCTGTGGGCAGCAGCATGACTACGCTGCACCTATGCTCAGATGGAACGTACCTGTACTGGGTCTGGTCCCTAGCCAGTGTCAATGAGAAGACGCAGAAAGGCCATTCTGTCCTCATGGATGTCTTTTACCTGTCTGCGAGTACTTTATGCCCTGCCGTGTAGAGTCAATGTGCCGTGTGTGTCAGTAATGGTCGGGCAGTGCAGTGCATTATAATGGCTCCAGTCTGCTGCAGTGGAAGAGTGTCAGGCTGGATGTGGCTCTACTTCCTGGTGAGACAGGAGACAAACATCTTTTTCTTCATACACAATCTACCCTCTCTTTTTTTGATTTAGTCAGCTTAGAAATCCAGCAGTGTGTGGTATGGATTTGTACTAAACTCCTTAAAATCATTGTATCTTATCTGCCGGCTCTTTCAAAAAAGCACATCTTGCTTCTGTAACTCAAGCTGTATGTAGTGTTAGCACATTTTAAAATATGTCTGTTATACCTGTTAGCTTTGAGTCATGACTAAGAATGTGACCATACATTTGTATAAACGCAGGTGATGTAGCTGTAATAGGCTGGGAGCTTTTGGAGAGCACTCCTCCACCCTCTGGTCAGGCCCCTAAGGGCATGGTCTACTTTACCTACTGCGGCCAGCGGCTCAGCCCCATCCTGGAGGACGTTACTGGTGGGATGTGACCTCTGGTCCACATTCAGAAAAAGGTAGGATTCTGTTGACTAAAGTGACCTTGAAAGGTTTCTATTTGAACTGTTGATAAGCTATAATGTGGATCATGAGTGACCTGTATTACATATTAATTGTAATATGCATCCATTTCTTTGCTGTTTCCGCTCAGAATTAATGCTCTTAATTTTTCCTTTATCATTTAATTTTCTTTTTTCAGAACTCAAAGATCCGTGCCAACTTTGTAAGCCGGCCATTCAGACTGTTCCATCACAGGTGACCTTGTGGATAATCTGCAGAAATCTTATATCCTCCATTGACATTAAAGTCTCCTCACTTGATCTTTCATTAAAGTCTTGATTGTATTGTGCGATCAACAGCTGTTCCACTTTATCAATGGAGATCCTATTGACGGTGGCAGTAGGGCAGCCAATCTTCCCTGTATGACTTTCACTTCCTCTAAGTGTGCCGTTCACCACCCATCCCAATAGAGTTCGAACAGCATAGGGTCCATTGCTACAGCTGTGGGTGATTTCCCAAAGTTCCAAAAGCTTCAGGGCGTTTGTGCCAGTCGACAAATCCACTCCAGCATAAAGCGTGGGAACTTTTTTTCTGAGATCCTTTTCTGTTATCATGTTGTGTCTTGTAACTGGCATGATTTGCTGAGTGTAAACCTCAGGTAAGTCTAAAAACCTGTTGGCATCATAACCAGCCACTTCCAGTCCAGTCAGAACACGAGTCTTTACAGTATTTGCTTGTTCCATAGTTTGAAGGACAGTGTGGCGTTCTGTACAAAAGGTAGCTGAGCTTCCTGGATCCAGGAAAGCATAAGTTGTCAAAACTTTCATTCCATTTTTATCCTTTATTTGCACAGGTACAATTGAGGGAACATATCCCTGTTTACCGGCCTCAGCACAAGCACAGGTCTGCTGAGGGACAACAGTGTTGTTTGGCTGTTCAGATGTTCTGAATTTAGCTGCAATGTGAAGCATTGTGGGATGCTTGGAGTTGCGTACATTACGTGTTAAACGGTTTTTGCAATTGTTGCTGACATGACCTGGTTTTAGACAACCAAAACAAATACCACTCTGCCTTAAAAGATCAAGTCTCTCATGATGATGCATCTTTGCTCTTAAGCTGTACACAATCTTCTATTAAGTGTCTTGAATGTTACCAAAAACAGGATCAGAGAGAATTTTGACCTGTTCAAGGAAATTGACCAAATCAGTGAACAAAACTCTGCTTCTATGTCTCTCCCGTAGGTCACAAGCAGCTGCTCTCCATCTTTCTCTTAATTTGTGTGGAAGTTTCATCACAAGCTGTTTCAGGTTTGATGGTAAATAGACTTTCCATCATATTATAGCATACTGTCAAAAACAACAAATATGTTTGAAGAGAGCCGACATCCTCTGCTTTAATTGATGGCCAACTTAATGTAAGCTGCTCCAATCATCTCATTGCCAAAGTGCTCTTTTAATAAGTACTTGGCTCTGTCATAGCCTTGATCATTTGGCATGTGATCGCAGCTTCTGATCAGTTCTCTCGGCTGCCCCCTGGTGTACTGCTCTAGGTAGTACAAGCAGTCTTGGAGATTGGTGTCTTTACCTTCAATCCCCTGTTCAAACGCCATGATAAAAGATCCATACTAATACTAATACTAGTATTAATAACTAATACTAAGCCAGTATGGCTATTCTAGCTGTAGCAGCAGCTAATTGGGTTTCCATTTCCGGTTGCTCCTTTAGCCTCTTCAGTCTTTCCTCTTGAGCTTCAGTGCATGTCTCTTTTCAAGAGCAGCCATGTGTTGGATTAGTGCTGCCTTTTCAGCCTTTGCTCTTAAACTCTGAAGTTCAAAAACACTGGCTGTCCTCTGGATGTCAGTAAGAACTGTTGTGCTTCCCCCACCATCTAACTCATTCAGATTTATACCTTATTTCATTCACCCGCTGCTGGAGGTTACCAGTCAAACAGAAACAGAAAAATGCTACACCCTTGTGGTCAAATGAGGTATCTGCACAAAACATAAATGAAGAAGGGCTCCTACAATTATTTTATCTATCACTGATATGACTCTGGATAATGCGCTGATAAAACAGTCAGTATGCTTTATGGGGTGGTGCACAGCTGTTTTCTACTGTTTTTCCTGAGTCACGTTGCTTCCTGGTTGAATTTGACAGCAGCTGAATCAGACATTTTTCAATTATTACTGCAGTTCAAGTATTTCTACACAGCAGTTTTATGTAATTTTACTGGATAACTGTTGAGAAAGTACAAATACTTCCACCCTGAAATAGTAAAGTCTGCCGTTGCTCTGCCATAATGCGCAAGCTCCGTACCGCGGGTGACACAAGTGCCAAGTTGTGAACGATGAAAATAAAATTTCCGGTCAAATTGTCAAAATAAAATATTAACGTTCAGCACTGATGCCAAACACTACGAGATGAAACTGTCGTTTAAAATAAATGAATGATATCAATATAAGTGTAGTAAATGAAAATTCAACTGTCATTATTATTACTAAATTATCGTTCCTAATATTGACGTAATTTCGCCTGTCAGTTAAAAACTTTTATGTTACCCTAGTCAAAGTTTGGCGGAGTGCAGTATCCAGTCCTGCACCACTCCCGCAGGCCTCAAAACTGTTCAACTTTTTTCGTTATGCCACTTAACCTGGCTACCACAGTATTATATTTTGTTTGGTATTTTATGTTATATTCTACTTTGACAGTTAAGGTACTGCACTGTTTTATTTCTTAGTTAATTAGTTCTTTCTACGTGTGATTTTTCTTTGCACATGTATTTTATACTCCTTGTACTATTCGTACTCTTATAGTATAGTAATTGTTCTGCATATGGTATAAAAGTACTTTAACTATAATAAATGTATGCATCTGTGCAACTTTTCTCAGCCCACGAATTGACAAATTTTAGGACTCTTTGTGTTAAGATAATAATGGTGCCCGCTTTAAAAAAAAAAACAAAAACCCAGAAATCTGAGACTGCTTTTAAGGTGTCAGTGTTCCCAGAAAATTATATTAACTTGATCGCGTCGTGCAGCGCTGATACGCCTTTATTTTGAAGGCAACATCTCGCAGATTCCGGCATTGTTTCTGCTTCCTGTGACTAATTTACCGCAGCTTCAAGTTACAGTTCTTGCTGGGTCTTTAAAGTCTGCCGTTGAGCTTTTTCTTGACAGCCAGGCAGAAGCTCTTATGGTCGACCTGAAAGCCGTCCTCCCTGTCGGCTTTTTGGACTTCCGAGAAGCGCGGAAGAAATGAGTTCACTCGAGGATTTAGTGTGTTATTGTGTTATTGTGAACAGCAGCACCCTGACAGGGACAGGTACATGTAACATTATTACATGTGTTTTATGGTTGTTATGCCGTGTACTGTATTTTTCACTGTCTTTTCTTTTAATCCAAGGTGAAGTTTTCGTGTGCTAACGAAGTGGGGTACTACAACAACACCTCATCCATGCTCAGGCATTTTTGTGCTTTGCATGAAAATAATGAGGGGAGTGTGGCTGGACTCAGCCCATATTTTGTTTCTGAATAAAAATGAATGAAGTCCTTAAGTTGCACAATCAAATTCACTGCCCTCTTCATGTTCACAAGCACGTCCACTGCCCCTTACCCTGTTAAAACACTGCTACAGTTTGAAAACAATTGTCCCCCTGTCATTATGAGTTATTCAAACGTTGACAAAATCACTTATTGATAAACATTTTACAAGTAATATTAGATTCTATTGTATTGTCATGTTACATACCCATAATACACTAAACAAAAATATAAATTTTATTTATATGAATACATGATAGATGTTTGATAGATTCAGTCACGATACAAATTGATAACATTACAATTATAATTACATTTACCTATAATTTATAGGTTCCGCTCCGAAGCGTCGGCACGGTACGGCCCATCAGTACCTGTAATATATCTGGCTGCTTTACAGTCTTTGACCAGCAGGGGGGGTTTGTGTGCACATGAAGCCTCGAGAAATTAGCCTTTATGGGAACCATTTAGCTGGAAGGCTTCAAGAAGCTTCAAGAGGCTTCATCTCGCCATCACTAATTAAAACATTTAATCAAATACGGTACTCTGTAACGCTTACCAAATTGTATGTCCTAAACAAAACTGAGGTGCTAGTTTCGAGCATATACTTCCGCATTGATATCATGACGTAATAAGCAGCAATTTAAAGGAGACGCGGCCATGCCTTTTAAAGGGAAATTCCACCCAAAAAATCAAAACAAGAAGCTACACTGTGAAGTCAAGATTTTAAAAATCCAGTACATCAAGACTTGAACTGATGATAACTGTGACTGTCTGTCCATTCTCTTTAACATTTTGTTTGAGATATTGTAGGCCTATATCCAAATGATAAGCCCATTTACCAATAAAATCACTGTGGCTGCTGTCACATTGTTCATTAATCATTGTCTTTGGAGCAGCTTCAAGATTTATCTCTCGTTTGTTTAAATCCAGATATCTAAACCAATCTTTCAATGTAGTAAACATAACATGCACAGATTCTATTTTAAGGTGGGTTAAGTCCACTCTGGTATATCAGTGATTAGACAAGCGTGATGAGAAAACAATAGGACAATCATTACTTTTAGGGGAACTAAATCAACAGGTGCAATTAACCAGAGACTTATTGTGTTGAGTTTTGTTATTGTTCTGTTGTACCTTTGTGAGTTGTAGACCCACTGTGACCCACCACCCCATCAGCGTTTCATTCATTCGTTTTGGAGTAACTCCTAGATCATATGTATATGTGTCTCCAGATTTCCTGTTTTCAGCCTGTTGTTATTTCTAGATATGTGACTAGTTTAAGCCACGATGTATGAACATTTCTAAGTTGAGTGGTGTCTTCTTTAAAAGAGTTATTGCCTCACACCACAAGATTCAGAAATCAGTGTGGCCCTAAAATCAGTTTTTATGACTTAAATAGAACCAATCAGATTAAATGGAACAACAAAAACTCATAAAATATCTCACAGAGACCCATAGAAGAGAATATAAAAAATCAGATAATAAAGAACAACACGTACAATTCTGACCAATACTGAGGGTGTATATTTCAGTCATTTTGAAGCTATTGGATTTGTCACATGTTTGCAGGCTGCAAAGACAACTGATTTATCGACAGAAAGCAGCCTACATGACTCATGGAGCATGAACAGAGTTATTCATCAGGCTGGTTATTACTAAACTGTGTTATTTTAAAGAAAGCAGTGACCTGTTCACTGGACTCAGCCTCAGGCTACAATTATAATGCTGCTGGTACATTCAGAAAACTGAGGGAGGGAAAATACTAATTACACCCTCGGAATAACGCTTTCTTTGGACGTTTTGGTGAGTAGGCCACTTCCCAACAAACTTCTTATAAAATAACAAAGCATCAAATGGCATCAGTCCCCTGAGCACTGAGTGACGTCACTGCGGAGGACGGTGTCGTGACGTAGGCAGTTCAATACTGACAGCGATCTGAGTGGGAGGGAAACGGATGCATCAGCCAGATGTGGAGCGGTTGGGGGGGGGGGGGGGGGGGTACACATAGGTTAGATCGATAAAACGCACATATTGCTACAGCATAAAAACTGCAGGATATTTGAATCTATGCAAATGACTCCACATACCAGCATAGGTAAGGAGAGCAGGATCAGTCAAGTGGATCAGTAGAAAAAGGCATGAACTGATGTTGCAGAAACACAAGAGATGCTGTAGTGTTAGTCCTTGAACCCCATAAGAAATCGGCTTTATCATAAAAATGCAGCGGTAATACTGAGTGTGTGGAATAGCTGTGAAATAGCTGTAGTCTGGGCGAGACAGTGGGGGTGTAGCATGTGAGCCTATGATAATGAGAGAGAGAGAGAGAGAGAGAGAGAGAGAGAGAGAGAGAGACGCGGGTGGACAGTGTGAAGCTGTGCGTTATCTACTGGCTAAATGAGGGTTGTCTTTCCCAGTTCAGGCAGCAGGGCTTCTCCACCCTTCCAGCGAGGATCTGTAATTTACACGACAGCAGCAGGGCGCCTGTCGGATCTCCATCGGGCTCTGTGCTGGATCTCCCGCAGCGCTACTCCTACTGCTCCTGCTCCATCACCAAACCCTCAACGCCAAAGGACGAGAAGAAGATCTGATTTCCGTGCCATGTGTACAACGACATGTATGTGTGATTTCATGCGGTGACAGCGGAGGGGAATGGAGCAGATGTCATCAAATTCCTGCAGACGCGCCGACGGTGATACATTGAAGGTTGTCGTGTAGAGAGAAGACCTTCATACGCAGCAGCCAACCCGAGAGAGCCGTTTTTTCATTGCCAGCGAAAAGGAGCGGTCGTCAGGTGTCGCCTTTAATGTCATCCACAACAATGGGGTAAGTGTGATTATTATCCCACAGGCTGACTTGGTTCCTTTCCCTCCTCTCTGTAGCTATTCATATCAGCTGCGGCTGCCTCACAGGGTATGAACTTCCCTGTCATGGAAACCACACCAGACATAACACAATACTGACCTCCGTATATGCGTTAAAATGCGCTTCTCTGTCTTACATGACGTCTAATAAACATGAGCGTGGATAGTTAGGGCAGGTAGGGCTGTCTCACATGTGTGATTGTGCGGTGAGCCTTGATGTGCCGCACACACGCACAAAAAAATCCCCACAAATTTTGAGACATATAATGGAGCAACTTATTCATCTTTCCCCTCAGAAAATGCCCTGTTGGGTAAAAAAGAAATGCACGTTAGGCCCAACATGTGGACGCACAAATGCTGGTGCAGAAGTTGCCCCATCGTCAAACTTTAAGGATCAAAATAGTGTGTTAATCTGCAATGAGTCCCAGAGTGGGACCACCAGTGGATCCTATAGGGGTTTTTGGGTCTTCTCATCAACATGAGGCAAAGCTTAAATTCCCTATTATTACACTAGAACAGTGAGCGAATGAAGATGCTGGTTTTTCTGTGTCCCTCTATCTCAGTGTTACTCCCCACCTACATTACAGACAGTTATGTAATTCTGACAGAAGGCATGTTTAACAACAGCATTTCTTCTTAAATATTCTCAGACAGAGATCTGTGCTCTGATGTCTTGTACATCCTGTTCTGGGTCCTGCTCCAGAGAAGGTTTGGGAGCAGTATAACGTCAGTCATTAGCTACAATGCTGCACAAGGCTCTAGTGACAGAAAGCGGCTTCTTGTCACTATGGCAGCACAGTGGCCGCTACCTTACACATCCTCAACAACAGGCACCCATCAGTGAAATATCCGCCTAATGCACAACGATGCTCATTTGCATGTCCCCCCAACCCTGCACTCAGCGGTCCATTTCCCCCACCAAGCCTGCCGTCCATTAACAGCTGTCTCCCGCAGTTCATTGTGATTAATTGCACAGCAGGAGGTTAACAATATGGCACAGGCACGGTGCGATTTCAAGGCATCAGCCAAAACTCCTGCATTAACTATTTACAATACACTGGAGGCTTCCCAAGCGCCCACTCTGCCCTCCTACAGTGTGGGCAGCATATCATTCAGCGGTCTCCCACTCAGCCTCAGCTCTCCACTGGGCTCTGCCATACTGGTGACTAAGTTACTGTTATGCAACTGACTCAATGACTCAATTGATCCAGGATGGAATAAATTGTAACATCTGTGATTCAAAACGCTAAGATGCATACAGTGTGTGCATTAAAGTCTGAATATGTGCAGGTGCAGAGACAAAAGCATACATAGGTGCAGATCTCTTATCCAGCTGCCTATCTAGCAGTAATGGCACAGACAGACAGACTCATATTTCACTTCCGGTCTCGTGGCTCAATACCAAGCCACTTACAGCTAAATGGTGATGGCACAGAGGAGAACATTATTGTTGGATGAGAACTGGAGATGCCTATCAACACTCTCTCTGGTGCACTCTCACTTCCTTGGGCAAATACAATCAATGCACAGAAGGACTCAGTTTCTCTCCCTGTCTTTGTCTTTGCTTGTGTGTGTGGGTGTGTGTGAGAGAGAAAGTGTGTTCACAGGCACATCTCAGGTCATCCAAGCTGCTCCGTGTAGATAGAGCAACAGGGAGCTCACTCATTAATGACCTCTCTCTACTTTAAATAAGATCTACTTCCCTTCAAGCTCCGCTCTGTTGAATTAATGAAAAACTCTGGAAACAAGGACAACTTTTAGAGGGAGGTGGGGTGGAGGTGGAGGTAGCGAGGGAAAGTGAGATCTCCGGAGATGGACCAGTTCATTATGCTCCTGTTTCACTGTCAGAGTTTGCAGAGAGAGGGGCAGCTGCACAGCTAAAGGGAACACACTGAAGTAGAAATTAAAATGCAGCCTTTTGTGGCATAAAATGATGCTCACTTGTGTGTGTGCGCGCGCATGTGTGTAAGCTGTTTGGGTACACACTGTGACTCACAGAAGAGTGTTGACATTTGTATCTCATGAAGAAGAACAAGATGCGCTAAAAGCAACACCTGTCGCCACTCCTGGACCTGCGGATGCTGTGTGCGTTTGTGTGTGTGTTCATGTGAAATGCCCTGTAGGCACTGGTACAGTGTTGTTCAACGATCAATACCTGTGTTAACATGTGTAGAGTTTAGGTGAGTGCGTTAGTTCAACACGTTTTAAAGGGTTGGTTCACCCCGATTCCAACAAGTGGAGTGGTATCAAGCCATGGAGGAAGTTTTTGTCTCGTATTTTATTTTACACATTGTACACCATTTTTTATTTTCAGTCAGTTTTCACAGGCGGAAAATAGTTCAGATGAAAACTCTTAGATGTCTTCTTCATTCAGCTTCATTACACTGGAGGCAGAAATATTCCTGGACAAATAAAATTACAATTATTATTGCAAGATACCGTGAGAGGTAAGTGAGAAATTCCTCTGTTTTTTTTGTAATTTGTGTGTACTGACCCTTTAATTCACAACACACCTCCGAGCAGCAAATCTGTCTCCAAATCAGTCCACCTGTAGTGGCTCCTTTTTCTGTTCTCCAAAAAGTATCATGACTGAGTTAAAGCAATCACTGTAAGTTAATGCAAAATAAATCTTGAGAAGTCAATCTGTCCATTTTAAAGGTTTTAAAAAGAAATGTTTCAAAATCCGTTCTGCATCATATCAGCCAAACACACACTGATGAACTGTGACTGAGAGCTATTGGTCTCATTGTCATCAATAAGAGTAGAGGAGCATCTTAAAAACAGCCAAATTTTACCACCAACATCAGCATCAATAATTCAGTACTTAGTTTTCTAGAACACACGATTTAACATAATAGTAAAAAATGTAAAAATGTTGTATATTATGCTATTACACAACATACAGTGTATCTGCATATTGCTTTTATTGACTATGGATCTTACACTATCCATCCATTCATCATTATCATCATCATCATCCTCCCACAGGAAGTGTCTCGGGCACACAGCATGCAGCTGTTTGACACTTTCACATGTTTTTCCCATAAAAACTCTTCTTACGTTCTTGCAGTTCAGGCGTTAGCAGCTCAGCCATAGTTCACATAATTGTATACCCAACGGTGTAGCAGTTTAGAGCATCCCACTCTCTCATCTTCTTCTCAGCGCTCTATCCTCACCTACATTCCTCACCTCCTCCACGTTCTCCTCATCCCTCCCTTCTTTTCTCACTTCATCTAGCTCCCTCCCTCCCTCCCTCCCTCCCTCTCTCATTCTGCCTGCCTTCTCTCTCTGTTTTAGCATTCACGTTCCATCACCTGCCCTTGTGTCACGTAGTCCACTCTGCATGCTAAACACTTCCTCCTCCTCTTCCTCTTCCTCCTCTGTGTTTTTCCTTCCTCCTCTGTACTTTCTCCTTTAGCGCTCATTTGCATCCCACTGAAATATCCCCTCATGTACCCTCTCACTTTTCTTTTTTTCCTCCCTGACCACACTCACCCTCTCACAGTGGGGTGGGCAGTTTTTATTTTCACATTCACACTCTTGTATGCACTTCTTTCATGCACTAATGGACGACAGGCACATCATAAGGCTTTCCCTGGTGCTTTTGTTGTGTCCCTTTTGATAAATCTGTATAGCAGCTATGCAGCCTACATGTTACTACTGGAATTCATCACTAGAGTGCAAGAGGATCAGCGTATTCTGAATTGACCTCCATGCAATCCCATAACCAGTAACTCTGTCAGGCTATTGGCTGAAACAATCAGTGTAGAAAAGAAACTGTAGTGGGAGCATGAACGATGGATCTGTTGCCTTTCGTGCTTTCGAGGAGAAAATGTATTTAGAAATTATTACGCATATTTTGTAAGAACGGAGAATTCAGCTTGAATCACATTCCATCATTTATTGTGCTGTCTTTTAAAAGTTCTGTTGTAGGAGTAGGTATTGCTTTTTTTGACAACTGGTGGGTGTCATTTTGGAATAAAACTCTTTGGCAGAGGCATTGATGTAAAATTCAAAGCACAAGAACATTGCTGTGTTTGGTACAAGCACAATCAGGCAACAAGAAGCGCAACATTTGCCACAGCTCCATCAAATTATGCAATGAAAAATGATACCAGTTGCCAAGTGGCTATTGCACAGATCATACGGACAGGCCGTGGTTGTGTGATGTGTGCTGGGAGAGAGTTGAAATGACTCACACTTCTGCCACTTACACTGCTGTCGATGATTATGATAATTCGCGCACAGCACTCCACAAGCAGCTTTGTGGAGCGACATTAATCATCCCAGATTCACTCTCTGACTTCCTATACTCTCCATATTCCCCATCATTCTCTTTCTACTGCCTAACTTCCCCCTCTCTCTCCCTCTCTCTCCCTGTCTCCATGTTTTTCTTTCTTTCTCAGTCTTGGCTAATCACACACAGGAGGGGTGCTGCTGCTGAATTTTAATATTCATTTATACAGCAAGCCTTTGATGTCCCCCATCACCCCCTCAGTGCAGTGTAAGCACTTCTCTATCTCCTGCTCTGCCAGCACTGCCAGCCCAGAATATCTCCCTCTGCACCCTGCGCTTTGAGTGTGTGTGTGTACTGACTGTAGATATTACCCAAGAAGCCCCAACAATGCTGGAATATATGAGGGCATTTTAAGAGCAAACCAAGGAGTGGGGGACAAATGGACAAAGGGTGAAGGTGGCGCATGAGTGACGGGTGAATGGGTGGTCAAAAAACAAAGAAGGCTCTTATATAATCACCAACATTAATAAGGGAGAATTCTAACTCTGGTTTGAGTGTCACACAGAGGTCAATAAGGAATTAAGTCATCTCAAACTGAGCCCATCATTGAGTTTTGATCATCTACTGATCTAAGCTACACAGGCCCAAATCCACATATACACTCACACATAAATAGAGATTTATAATTCCATCACGTCTGTGTCATAGTGTGTGCATGTTTATACATGCACATGTATTCTGGGTGTCTGTGTGGAAACTGCAGCTCTGTGGGGTGTGTCTGTGGTTGTTAACCATGGCCTACTGTCTATATTTAGCCTTAAATCCTCTCCTTTCCCCCCCGTGCTCCCCTGTGTGACCCTCGCTCGGTGCTGCAGGCATTCCCATATCAGAGCATTGAGAGACGGCGCTCCCTTACACAGACAGAAAGACAGAGAGAGTTTCTCTTAAGTGGCTGCCTGCATTTAGTGTGTTGGTTTACAAGTAGAGAGATAATGGATGAGAAGAACCGTAGACTTAAGTTGTATGTGGGAACTCTGCTGTAGTTTGTAGGTTCAGTTGCTGTAGCTTGTTATCCTCGTACACACGACAATGAGTGTATGCAGTAATCTTGTCACAGCCTGTCTTTCTGTGCTGTAACTATGGAGGATGGCGAGTTGGTAATTCGTCTGCCAGGGCGATCTGACTCCCCCGTGGGCAACAGGAGTTTCGGTGCTGGTGTTGGATTTGGTGAGACGTTGGTGTTGCGGCACAAAGAGGTTCACAACTTCTTCTTCGTCCCCTTTAGGGAGCAGCCCATCTACAGCACCCGGGCCCATGTCTTCCAGATTGATCCCAACACTAAGAAGAACTGGCTGCCAACCAGCAAGCATGCCGTTACTGTCTCCTACTTCTACGACAGTACGCGCAATGTCTACCGCATCATCAGTCTGGATGGCACCAAGGTGAGCAGTTGATTCTGATTGTTATGGCACACCATTCACTCTCTGCCGCACTCATTTTATGCTTTCCTGCTGCGTCCATTGAGTTATTTTTAATTTCTGCACACTGACATGGTTTTATGAAGATGACAAACAGTCTTCCAGGATTTTAATGGTACTGTGATCCATTGAGTGTTGACGGTGTTAATAAGCTCTAACGTGCAAACACATCTTAAAAGAGTTCATCGTTGCAGTCTGTCCCAAGACTGGTAGCTCATGTTTCATTGTGTGCATGCATGCAACTACTGTATTTGTGCGTGCATGTCAATGTGTGTATGTCTGCATGTCAGAGTCGCCGCTTTATGTCTCAGGATATTTTCGTTACAGATTTGGAAGGGGTATTTGCTTGGTATTATTTGAAGCAGAGTTCGAGGTAGAGCTCGTCATGACTAAAGGTAGAACTTCAACCCTCAGCTGAGTCCAACCATACACGTGCACACTCCCTGCCAGTAATGGAAAGAGGAGGGGTGCAGTTAAATGAGAGAAACAGATGACAGAGTGAGAAGAATCAATGGTAGGAGAAATAACTCGAGCGGCAAAGACAGACAAGTGTGAAGGCAGGTGAAGAAGAGGGTTGAAAGAATATGAAGGACAAACTGAAGCCGAGCAAGGTCGCAGGGTTTGCATTCAGTGGCTGCCAAGTGTGCATCAACCGTTGCTTCTAATGGTCAGTTTACCATCTCATATCATACAGCACTCAATAGATATTTGATCGCTAAATTCAGCTGTTGTGTAACACACACGCTCACTGGCTGCTACCCATCCCAAACTCATCATTAATTATTGATGTCAAACAGAATGTCAACCATTACACAACACTTCTAATTGATAAGCAATTAATTTGTTCCCCATCAGTGTTATTTAACAGTGGAAGCTGAATTATGTAAGATATAGAGGTAGCCTAATGTTTCGGCTCGTGAATTAAAGGAGAAGGCTAGCGATGTTTTATATTAAGGCAATGTTATTTTTACACTTTTTTGTATATAATGTACATATATAGATTTGATTTGATTTTGTTTTCCTTTTTACTGTCTATTTGCTCTTTTTCTAGATCTCCTTTTTATTCTTGCTATAATTGCTATTAACTTAATTTCCCCAGCGTGGGAACTTACTTTGGATAGACAGAAAATGTCTGATGGTAGGATAAATACATTGTTAGTTTTGGACTTCTCATGAGTTGTTTATATATATATATATAAATAAACAATATAAAATATTGTTAGATTTACCCTTAAACTCATAGCTCACAGTATTTCTGTGTCTTACTTTTGTCATGGCTGCCACCTTTTGTCTCCCTGTAAGATATTTCTATCTGCCCAGTCTGCCTCTGTCATCAGCGTACAGTGTGTCTGTGTACATGCATATGCTCATGTTTGTGTACTGCTGTTCATGTCTTCCTGATGTTCAACCACTGAATCTGTGGCTTAATGCTTTCAAAGTCACATTCAGCATCTCTCTGTTAGCTTTCCAAGCATGGATTTTATCGTGTTGGTGCATGTTAGCCTGTGCTGCTGATACGGGATTTTACAAATAAACTGTTCTCTGTGGCTTCCAACTGTCTCTCACACATACCAACAAACATGTCCACAAACAGAACTATTTGTTCTGAAGTGGTAGTGTAGTGATGCAACTATGAGTATTCTCATTATCAGTTAGTCTGCCAATAATGTTTTGATTAATCAATTAGTCATTGGTCATTTCGTCCATAAAGTGTCAGAAAATTGTGGAAAATGCTCATTACCATTGCATAGAAGCCCCAGGTGATGCATTAAAAGACATTGTTTTGTCAAACCAACAGTCCAAAACCCAAAGATGTTCAGTTTGCAATTATATAAAACAGAGAGAAGTGTAAAGCAAATAATGTTTGACATGTTTGCTCTATAAATATCTGAAATGCTAACTTGATTATAAAAGTTGTTCAAAATACATTTTCTATCCAGTGACAAATCTATTAATTGCCAAATTGTTTTTGCACTACTGCAGCACTGTTCAGGGAGGCACTGATACCAACAGTTACAGAAAGATAGAATAGAAATGCATTTGAGCTTTCAGTGTGTGAACTGTGTGTCCCCCATAAAACAACACAATATTTCATTGATAGTTTCATCTGTAGTCCTGACTTGTGGTATGAATAATCTTTATTCTGATTAAACACACTGCAGTAATAAAGTTAATTTAACATGTATTAAGTGGGTTGCCTCTGTCCTACAGGCAATAATCAACAGCACCATCAGTCCCAACATGACGTTCACAAAGACCTCACAGAAGTTTGGCCAATGGGCGGACAGTCGGGCTAACACTGTGTACGGCCTGGGATTCTCTACTGAGCATCATCTAGCCAAGGTACCACCCCAGTCCACACACACACACACACACACACACACACACACACACACACACACACCACACGGGGGGGCTTCTCCTTTCTTGTCAGAGAGCAGATGACATTTCAGCTTTCTTTTTTTACTCTAGTTGCTATAGCTTCTCTCAAAGTGTAGGATCTGTTTCGCAGTTAGCCCTAATGAGGCTTTTTTTTCCTCTGTGTGTTTATGAAAGTAATGTATACCTGTGTGTTCACTGTGTGTGTGTGTGTGTGTGTGTGTGTGAGAGAGAGAGAGAGAGAGAGAGAGAGAGCGAGAGAGAGTAGGTGGTTGTTTCTCTCCTCTGCAGTATGATTAAGCTCTGTCATGAACTGTGGAGTCTCACAGCACCCCACTGTCAGAACAACACACACACACACACACACACACACACACACACACACACACACACACACACACACACACACACACACACACACACACACTCGCAAACACTTTACAACCAAACTCAACAGTGTAGACACGTCCTCTGTGTCAGGACGGGAAAGATAAAGAGGCTGATAACAATATCTGATATTATATCTATTACAGCTGTTTCATGTCATCTACTGGACATTAATAATCCTAATTCATTGTGACATGAAGGGTGTAAGGTCAGGCCCTCTCTCCTCCAATCCAATTATTTTCCCCTTAAAAAAATGTTACGCTTATGTTTCATAAGTGGAAAATTTTGGCACTCCACCATTTTCACATATTGTCTTAGTTTTTGACTCCTGCTTCTTCGATTTTGTCCATTCCTTTTAAAATCTGTCTCTCACAAGGCCACCAACTTTATGAAAGTCTAGAACTAAATAAGAAATAAAGGTGCCGCACACAGCACTTAGCCACCAACTGGTCCCTGTCTAGGGACCAGGTGTAAATTTGTCTAATAATGTGACTGTAAGGCAGACAGTTACTATAGAACAATATATTCACTCAGGTGTCTTCCTCAGGTAAATAAACAATTAACCAATAATGCATAATAATGGCCTTGTTCTTTGTATCCACCAAGTCTATTATTGTTCTATTCTATGAGTGTGACAGTTGCCTAGTATGACATGTGATGTGTTCTCAGTTCTCTTGCACAGAACATGCATTGATCTCAATGGGACATAAATAAAGCTCACAGATAACCAAATAAAGGTAAATTGTACTGAACATTCGGTTCATTATCAAGCTTGCATCATTGCCACAAATCAGAGAGAACAAAACAATAAAACAAAAACTTTTATTGTTTTTTAATTTGAAAAACAAAAAAAAAACAACTTCTATTTTCCCAACTTCCTGGCTAATAAAGAGCATTGTTGCTTCAACTGATTTGCAGAGTCAGAGATGTATCTATATGCAGTTTTAACAGACACATACCAGCTGATTAGAAGTATATTCTGTTGTTTAAAGTGGAAACAATCAGATTCACTTCTCAGATATCTGCAGTGCCAACACTCCTGTAGCACTTATACTGAGAACTACTGCATTTAGATCACTGTACCAGAACTGTAATATTGCACTGAAGTGAAATGATATTGAGTTACTTGTTGCAACTCCTCTAATGGCAGACACAAGACCTCCAGCAAGGCTCCAGCAGAGTTGTCAATTTGATTTCCTCACCACTCAGCCCTCCGCAGTACAAAATTACTCTGTAAGACTGTGGGAGTAGTGTCGGTGATGAACCACACCCTAAAGGGACATTGGGGATATGTGCCTGTGTGTTTATATTTGCTCAAAGCCCCTCAGCTGAGCTCACCTTACTGCTTCAGGCTTGCAGGATGTATCTTTGCTTTAGATTAAAATAACTCTGGAGATCATCTTCAGCCACTGACAACCTCTGATTAACGGCAAAAACCCAACCAGGAAAACACAATGGTGCACTCTGCTTTGCTGTGTGTGTGTTTGTGTGTGCATACTGCAGGCCTGTGTGCATGTCTGTGATAGACAGGTTACTTACAGTGACCTAGTTAGCTCATGTTTCTGCTGGGGCATTATGGGTAAGGGCCTTCTTTTCTAAGTTCAACTGTGGGTCGTTATTGGCCACAGTTTCTCTCTATCCTTCCCCTGTCTTCATGGCTGACGTATTACACACTGATCTGTGTGTGTGTGTGTGTGTGTGTGTGTGTCCATGCACATACGGCTTTACTGAACAGATTAAACCACATTATTGTATGAACTGCAGTCCATACTGATGTCTTTCCTCTGTGTCCAGTTTGCAGAGAAGTTTGCAGAGTATAAAGAAGCAGCACGGCTTGCTAAAGAGAAAAGTCAAGAAAAGATGGAGATGGCCACGTCTCCTTCTCAGGTACGTTCAGTACACACTCTCCTAAACCTGCTAATTCTTAAGCTTTTTGTCAGTCTACTTACACCTCTTATCACAGGCATGTTGTGTTTAATGAGCAGGTGGTGAACAGGTCAACCTTTGGTGTTATTTAGTTTGATTATCACAGGAGGCATAGAGGGAAGCTCAGAAAATAACCAAAAAATTTAATGCAAAATAGATACAAAAATATGTTTAACTAGAGAGTGTTTTGAAAATGTTGACACCAGTGGTGGAACAAGTATTCAGATCCTTCACAAGTAACAGTAGCAATACATTAATGTACTCCTGAAGTAAAAGTACAGGTTATGCAGAAAAACGCTTCCCGTGACTCATTTTTACAAATTGTATTGCTAACACTGATGCATCAAGCAGCATTTTACTGTTGTAGCTGGTTGAGGTGGAGCTAGCTTGAAGAACTTTATATACAGTTAGCTAGTTTAGTTCATTCCTTCCATAAGTGAATCATATGTCTGTTTGTTTTTTAAATTAAACTAATTCTTCAGCTAAAAGGTAATCATTAGTTATATCTGTCAAATAAATGTAGTGAGGTAGAAAGCACAATGTTTCCTTAGAGAAATGTATCATAATTCATATAAATGTAGCAGAGAATAAAACTGAAAGTTTCTCAAAATTATACTTAAGTACTTGAGTAAATGTACTAAGTTACTTTCAACTACTGCATGACCCCTTGGGAGGTCCTGATAATGAGGTTAGGAATTACAGTCCTGGCATAAAACACACCAATATGACACGTTTTCCCTGTATCCTCCCTATAAATTAAAAGAAAAGGATGAAGCTGTCTGTGGAACTGCCATAAAGTGGAGAACATAATTAGCCAGTATGTTACATATTTGTTTGTGTAGGATATCTAATAACAGTGTTTTAGGGCATGTGTAACTGCATCTGAGAGAAAATTAGCTTGTTTCAGGGAGGAATCCCCAGAGAAATCTGTTCTTTAATCTAAAGGCTGTTAACGGGCTGCATGTCCTCGTCTGTTCATTATGGAGGCGAGGGGAGCAGCCCCCCGCTGTACTGCGCTCTATTACCAGTACTATTAATGCTGCGGCCCACATAGGCTGAAATGTTACAGTACCTTGTACCTCCCATAGGAGGATGTTTATTAATGAAGCCAAGTGGACAGCTTCGCTCTCATCAGGGGTTGAAGGCTGCATGTGAACTGGCCACCACACGCTATGGTGGTGAAAGTGAAGGGATTGCTGTAACAGTAAGGCTGCAGCCGTCCTGCTACAAGCCTGCAGTGCTCCACTAAAGCTGTCTGCTGATTGTCAGTGTTTCAACCACATGCCTGTTGGCTTTCTTTCTAACCTCCAGATCCTCTTTTTTCTCTCCTCTAAATAAACTAGAAAACATGAGAGAGGAATTATTCCTGTAAGACAAAGCGAGAAAACACACAGCCAAATGCTAAATGCTAGTCCCAGTAGGTCAGACCCCAGTGGAAGTGTACCATGAACAGATATTAAATGGGATACTAATGAACGTGAAGCGCAAAATGTAATGCCTGCCCTAATCTTCCTCTTATCTCTCACTTCCTTCTTGTCCATTAGAGACGTACAGGCAGTGTCATTGTCCTACTGTATTGTGCCCGAGCCCTGAGTCTTAATAGCTTTGTTTTATGTACATGCACAAGCTAAATGATTTGTCTCTCGTATAATTCTGTGGTTGTATGGGATATAAAGATAAGCATTAATCTGAAATTATGCAATTTCCCAGTGCTATACTAAGCAATGTATTGGCCTATAGGCATGTTAACTGCTCACTAAGACGCTCAAATTTTTTGCACCACAGTATGAGCGTTATCATTGTGAGAGACAGCATCTATCACCTCTAGAAACTCACAAACACCTCTATCATTTCTCATGTTGACTCCCTTGTTGAGCTGGGCTTGTTGAGATCACTCACATTTCATTTTATGTGAGTATTACGAAATGAATAGTTCATTAAACAATTAGACAATGGACAGGTAATTAATTGAAAACAATTTTCATAATTATTTAAGTAATTTAGCAAGGAAATAAAGACCACATTTTCACTGGTTCCTGCTTCAGAAACATGAGGATTTGCTGCTTTTCTCATTGCAAATTAATTATCTTTGATTTGGATTTTGGAGCAATCTGACAAAACAAGAAATTTGTAGGCGTCACCTCAGGCTCTGGTGCTGAGGTTTTATATGGAAAACGGTTAATTCATTAACTGTGCACAAAAAAGAATTGATGGTTTAATCAATAATGAAAACAGTTGTTAGTTGCAGCCATAAAGTGGTGCTCTTTTTTTTCTTATCACTTCAGTCATGATGTCTATCTTTGCTCATACTAAATGCCAGCCAGTTCTTCTCTATTTCATCTAAACAAAGCACTGTTTCTACTTTTGGCAAAAGGATTTTGCCTCAGACTGTCTCACCACCATTAATCACCATTAAGAACTAAAAATGTAGCAGATGTAAAAGCTTTTATGAACTCACTATGGGTTTAATCATTACCGCTTTAAATTATTGACATTAGGGAGTATCATACAGATATTTATTTATAGGGAAATGTAACAAATGTCAAAATAATTTAAGCTTCTATAATGATTTCCAAATTATTTCCTGCTTTATAAACATTACTCGCTGTGTGAAGAATAATTAAAGAATATTAAAATATTTAAGCACTATATTTGATGTCTAACTGGCAGTGACAGCTGAACAACTTTGTTTCACATGTAGGAGTCTCCAGGAGGTGAGCTCTCGTCACCTTTGACCCCGGTGACTCCGCCCATGGAAAACATCAACGGCACAGATGAAATCTGTGACACGACTCCCAATTCAGACGCCCTTCCAGGGCCGGCGCAGAACGCACTGGCTTTCGCTCACAGGTACATCTCACATCAAGCTGTGTTCACTGTCCCGAGTTGTTTACTACATTACAGATGTTACAATATGACCACATACACTCACTGTCACAGCCATATGTCTCATAGATTGCACACAAACAATACTAAAATACATTAAGTGTTATGAATCTTTCTTTGTTTTCTGAGGCACGTCTCCTCTTCTCTTCTTCTTCTTCTTCCTTCTTTTTGTCTGCGTGCACTTATATATGTTGCATGTCAGCATGGTAGTGAACTCCTTCTATTCACTGCTCCTCTCTCATGTTTTTCCTCTCTAGGGAGCAGTTTAAGACTTGTCGGGTCTGCTCTTTCTGATAGGGATGTCATAACAAGTCCTGACTACTGCGACATCATAACTACGCAAAGCAAAAAATGTTCAGGCGAAAACTTTCAGAAAAATAAGAGCCTGATTGCAGGTCAGCAACAGGGAGGGTCTTCTTTACAAAACCTGATGCATTGCCTGTTTACTAACTGCTAATGAATAAGGTAACAACGGTGCGCCATCACTCCAGTCAGGAGGAATAAGGGTGCTATGAATATCAGTGACAGTCTTACTCACATACATACACATGGACCAGCAAAAGATGTTACTTGTGTTTCTCAGGAATGAGGAATTATTCAAGTTGTTTTGTCAAATCTGAGCATGCTTGGTAAGGAAACTCACATATATTTATAGTTCTGTGTTTGCCTACTGCGATGCAATAATATCTCTATGCATGCACAACTACTGTTGTATACATTCCTGCTGTCTTTGTGTCCTGTTAGCAGACTGAACATTGAAATGGATAATTCATATTCCCTGTGACTGTCAGTAATGGTTCATATACAGTAGATTGTGTAAGATAAAGAGGTCAAAGTGCCATGTAAATATGTTTGATTTGTGTAATGGCTTTCTGAAGAGGTGTGGCTGTGAGGTTCATCACCAAAAAGGTGTTGATGAAGCGTTTATGTAAGACTTATATAACATACTGTGGGTAGTGGGAGGCAGAGAAAGAGCAAGACAGATAGACAGAGAGAGAGAGAGAGAGAGAGTGCGTGTATGTGTGTATGTCTGTATATGTGTGTGTGGGTGTGCGTGGGTGTGGTTCTGCGTGCCAGAAACTTGGAAAAGAGAGTATGACGGAGAAGGAGAGAGGTGCATTGTGTAAAGTCTGTACATGAGTCAGTGCTACCTAAACAGCCACCAACTACACACACTCTCACTTCAATAAATAAAGTGAACAGGAGGGCATGGACAATCAGTTTGAGCCATTTCAGTGACTGAAGTGTTCTTTTCTCAGGAGAGGAAATGTTCCTATTATCTGCTGTCACCTGTAGTCGACTGTACACACAGGTCTTTTCTTTTGTAAAATCCCTGTAATCTTGTGCAACTCCTTTCATTATTTCTCTGGCTGCGATTCTTATTAATTAAAGACATCAATCAATGGCTTAATGTATTATCATTCTTTTTTGCTTAACTATGGGGGTCTGAGAGGAGACATTTTTTGATATTAAAGATCATTGCAGAGATCTTTAGAGACAGATGTATTTTTATTAGTGTGTTAAAGTCTGTGAAGCTGTGACAAGCTCAAGTGCAAATGCTTAGAAATCCCTACCGCTTCATCATGAACTCTGTGAGGCTACACAGATCTGAGTGTGCACTGAGAGCGGGATGTAGAGAGGACACCCACTGCCTGCTGCAGCATTGCTGCTGATGTGTCTATTAATGCTGCATGCGTGGGAGACGGGGTCGACTCTCAGCATTCGCAATGGCAAGCATGGACGTAACAAGCGAACCTCAGTCTCACATTTTCTCAGAGGCATATGCAGAGAGGGTAGATGCTAGGACAAGTCCCGATATTTTACCACTTAATCTCTTTTTCCATTCTATGATTCTTCCTCAATTTAATATCAACTGTGTGCATCATCTTACATGTCTATCACCTTTTACAGTAGCTCCATCAGCTTTTCATGTGTTTCAAACTGCATTTAAAAGGTACATTATGTTAATTTGCGTAATGGTGCATAAGCTTGTAGTTCATTTTATAGCCAAAAGAAAAGAATAAAATGTTCGTAGTATGTTTTGAATGTGTTTACTCATATAATACTTCATGAGGGCTCAGGCCCACATGCAGAAACACACCTGCACACACCCGTGTTTGCTGTCTTTTTGCACCAGACCTCTGCGTTGGTCCTGGTTTGTCTCTCTGCCATGTGTCTGGAATTAGATGATGATAACATATACACCACACTGCTTCTTAGCAGGGCTGTGTAGGCAGGTATGTGTGGGTGCAGAGGGCAGAGGAAGAGAGGAGGATGAAATATAGCTGTATGCAAGGCTGTGATAGGGTTTTTTATATTACAGGATGTAGGTGTGTTTGGCAGGTCTGCAGTGGAGTTGTTTTGAATGGTTTTCTGAATATTGGAAGACCTTTTGTTGGGACTGCCTTGGCTGTATGTGAATGGTCTTCTAGTAGGCGTCTGTCGGTGGGTTTGTGGTAGGCTAGTGTGGACGGAGTCGGTGCGGATGTCATGCGTCAGGGTGCCACGAGCGCCTCTGTTCCTCCAGTGCTGCCATGGCAACTGCTGTGGCTCCCTGCTTCTTCTTGAAGTGCTCTGTGAGGAGGAAGACCTACCTGACGACTCACTGCGGTCAGGACACAGCAGAAACACCAGAGGGCCATGGAAAACCTTCATTGTCATACAAGTTTATGTTGTGTGTTGGGGAGCTTTATCGAGCCTAATATCGAGAATAATTATGCTTCACATTTTGAAGTAGTAAAACACGAAACAGATTGTTGATGTTTTATTCAAGAGTCACAGTGTACTGGCAGTGTGTACAGAATATGTCCAAACCACACACACAAAAAAAAACATTCAGAATTAAATGAAAAGATTCAGCGTTAACCTGACACCCACAAAATCTGCCTTCTCTTGCCATGACATATTCTGTTTTAGTTGGCAGAAAATTGTTCACATGAAACACATCAGCTCTGTAACATTAATGCATCTTCTGCACCAGATAGAGAATTAAAAAACAGTGCAAAAAAAAAAGCACAACTATTTCTTCATCAGTTCAGCATCACACAGTTGGCTGCTGCATGACTAAACGTGAAATTATAGCAAAATTACATAATGATCATCGACTGAAAAACATCAATACCTAATAAAAACCTCATTGTGTACACAATCATATCATTAGCAGCAGCTACTGTAACTTACCCTCCATGTGTCTCTCACACCTTCAGCTCTGCTGTCTTCAGCCACAATTGCGCTCAAGTGCCCTCCCGAAACCTTTTAATGAAGACGAACACCAGTGTCAAAACATCTTGCACTCTTTTCTCTCCTCTAATTCTCCCTCCATCGCTCTCCCATGCTCTCTCCGTCTGTCTCCATCTTCACATCTTGACGTCTCGCTTGCTCTCCTGCTCTCCGAGCTGGTGTGTGGGGTTTTTACATTGGCGGGGCTGTGTGCTTTGGTGACAGCATCGGTCCATGTGTGTATGTGTGTGTATGAGTGGTTGTGTGTCAGTTGATATGTGCGTGTGTAGGATGAAGTGTCGTCTCCCTCCTGTGCGTCACACACGCAGACACACTTGCACTCACAGAGGGGGTGGCTGTTGTGTAAGAAGTGAAGGCGCCGTGGGAGTCCTGAGTGAATTAGATCTGGGCTTTCTCTCTTTTACACTTCACAGAGTGGGTGTTATGGCATAGTGGAGTACTGCAGCAGTGTGTGAGCATATATATGTGTGTGTGTGTCAGTGAGGGGGCGGAACAAAACTGAAAGCAGCATTGTTATGGGTCATACACAGACCCTCTCCACTCCTTGAGCTAGCTAAGCTCCTTTTGTGTTTTTCTGTGTATGTGTTTCCACCGCTGTGAGGAATTACTGTGAAGTATGTGGGAGTAGGAGCTCCTTTTCAAAGGAACTTGACTTGATGTCGGTACTCGACAACGTTTAGGTCTTTTTCCTGCCCAAGTGAGACATTATGTGAGAGACAGGGAGTGGGCATTATGTAAATCTTAAATGAATGCCTACAGTAGTCATATCTACCAGGGGAGATGTACAGCGGAAGCAATTTCCCTCCAGAAGGTTGATGTTATATATGTATCTCATGTTACACTTCAATCCAGCCATCGACTACCCAGCCCATATGCAAGTATTTTTTTCCACCCGCCTTTTTTCTCTCACACATACCCTCCATCCTGAAATTCAGTCATATTCAATCACTTCTCCCTTATCTCTCATCTCATCTTCTCATCTGTGAGTAGCTGGACCAGATTAGGCCAGCCAGTCTGAGGATATAATCTCAGATTACAACTCATGTGGCAGACAGCTGCTTTCACAGCTACTGGCCAGGAAGTGCCGACCTCCAGCTTGAGTACCCGCTGCAGCCTTTGTCAGCTTTCAGTGCTGGAGCAAAGGTGAATGCATGGATGCATGCATTGATTGCTGAATGGATCTACTGGGCACAGGCACATGGGCCCAAGAGGTCATGAGGCCCTGGGCTTTTCCTGCAAAATGTCAGTAAAAGAGACACAAGTAGACAACAATGCTCAAAATGACCACAAAGAGACTTAAAACAATCAGAATCAGAATCAGAATCAGATTTATTGGCCAAGTATGTGTCCACATACAAGGTATGTGACTCCAGTTTAAACTCACACTCAATGTACTTTTCAAAACTACAAAGAAACTCAAAATGACCACAAAGATACTTAAAGGACCACTAATTGATTGTAAAAATATATACACAGACTATATCCATAACATTAAAAAATGCACACTTGTGTTACTGTTGTGGAAATCTGACAGTATGTACGTCCCTGTGCTCTGCAGCCCCGCCATGACAAAACACTGGGAGGCTGAGCTGGAGGCACTGAAGGGGAACAATGCCAAACTAACGGCAGCTCTGCTGGAGTCAACAGCCAACGTCAAACAGTGGAAACAGCAACTGGCTGCCTACCAGGAGGAGGCCGAGAGACTACACAAACGGGTGAGGGACGGGACACGGAAATGCTTGCTTGTTTTCATGTGTGATTAATTCATTCAAATCAAATAGGAGTGATCATTTGGAAGTGATGGTGTGAAGTCAGGATGAGAGTGTGGCAGAAAAAAAAACAGACAGGAGACATGGGATTTTGCATGAGGGAGAGCAAAGAAGAGGTAGTCTGAAAATAAAAGATAGGATGAGATCAGGAGTCTGTGGCGTCAGTCTTTCTATTTGGATCCAAATCCTGATCAGTCATATTGTTCTTCTAGGTGACAGAGCTGGAGTGCCAGAGCAACCAAACCCCAGTCATCAAATCCCAGAAGACTGAACTCAACCAAACCATAGAGGAATTGGAGAATACGCTAAGGGATAAAGAAGAGGTGTGTGTGTGTGTGTGTGTGTGTGTGTGTGTGTGTGTGTGTGTGTGTGTGTGTATATATGTGATAATGGTGGAGTCCCATGCTTGAAATGTATGGCTCATGCAACAACTTCCTATGCTATGCAGTCTTGTAATCTAGCTTTATGTCCTCCAGGAAATGGAAAAGTTGAAAGAGGAACTGGAAAACATGAATGACCTGATGGAGCAGAAAGACACCCTTACCCAGAAACTTGAGGTGAGTGACAAGAGGTATTAACCATATAATTGTTCCTCAAAGTAGTGTCCTCTGTCATTATTTACTTTTTGATGAGCCAAACCTGCTAATGATTCTCCTCTTCTTCTCCAGGAGACGGAGCTGCGCAGTCGGGTGCTGGAGGAGCAGCTGGCGGGGGCCGAGCAGCGGCTGGAGGAGAACCAGGAGGAGCAGGAGAATTTCAGAAAGAGCCTGCGGACGCTGCTGGAGCTGCTGGACGGCAAGATCTTTGAGCTGACGGAGCTCAGAGACACCTTGGCTCGGCTCATAGAGGAGGCCAGCTAGAGACGGAGCTGCCTAATCTTCACAGACAGAGCCATATGATAATTTACACCCTGACACCCCAGCTCACCCACACCAATCCTACCCACCATGCACCTGCCTCCTACACCCCACACACTTTAAAACTGAGACACTACACTGCCCCAATTCTAAATTTTGCTCAAAAAGGGCAGCTAACTCCCCATTTTTACCTTGCAGGCATTGAGTTCCAACCAACTGTAGGAACTCCTGTAGTTCAGAACAATACAGGGACTACCTCATCTTGCCTTCTGATTGGCTGGTGTAGGCGTAACCTTGGTTGAATTGATCTCTCCAGTCGAAGAGATGCCTGTCACGGCACAGTGCAACTGCCCACAAACACACCCAACCACACACTCTCAAAAAGTTAACTTGAGAACTGTGCCTCAGTGCCATCTGCTGTTTCACTGGGAGAGCTGCAGCACAGCTTGCAGCATCACAACTTCGTGCACACACACACGCACACACACACACACACGCACACACACACACACACACACCCTTTTTCTTCCTCTCTAAACTGCCCCCCAAGGGGAATGTTGAAAGTCATGTGGAAATAATTGCTGTTAAGACTCAGAGAACTGCGCCAAAGCTGCCAAATCCCCCCAAAATGTTGTCCTCTAACTAGCAGATGCTTTGATCCAAAGTGACTTACTGTACAGAGACGTGCTGAACAGAGAAACAGAGTTCCATGTTTCAGCTCGGGCTGCCAGTGGAGTGTCACTGGAAACAGAGAATTGAAGGACGGCTCTCAACAAACCAGTCAGTCTTACCTATCGGCCTGGGGTAACATCAGTGCTCCTCCCAGCCTGGACACAGAGGACTGCTTTACTTATCCGGCGGAAATGAATGACTGCTATATATTCACAGCCTATTTAAAATCCTACATGATAGACAAGCATTGAATCTTCCAGAGGCATCGCTCATGCCACACAGAAATTTTAGAGGGTCTGTGCCCATGCTAGATTTAACACGAGAATTCCTGCATCCAGACTGCTTCCACAGTCACAGACAACTGACCTGTCTTCCTGCCAAACTCAGTGTGGTGTTTGTTCCCAAACAAGGCCTGACCTTTGACATAGCGTGTGCCTTCAAAGCACATATACGTGGACACATGTTTGTATATAATATGTGTGTGTTCTGTGCTATGAAAGAAAGACCATTTTTGGACATCAAGGCCTACACGCAAACACACATACACACACACACATGCACGCACGCACGCACACACACACACACACACACACACACACACACACAAACACACACACACACACACACACACACACACACACACACTGAGCAATACCAGACAGGCTCTATACTACACCTCTATCTAACTAACTCTATCAGGTACTCTACTCAGTGGACTCATACAGATAGGTCAAATGCAACTTAATTGATCCCCCCTGTCCGACAGAAAGTGTACTACCGTTGACCGCGAACCTGTGTGGCAGCCCTGTCTGGACAAAGTAGTGCATTGCGAAGGGCTTATAGAGTGCCATCTACATGTCCGTAAATCTCGACCCTCAGTGAAGCTGGCCACAGATTTTCACTCCTCACGGGTGAATACAGAACTGTACACAGTTTCTAGTCTTTTTTTTTTTTTTTTACACAGGATATAACACTGGTGATATAATAACAGAACTGTATAAGACAACTTTCTACTCATGATGGCATTGTAAATGAATGGATTGATAACTCAAATGCAGTAACACCCCGCAGTGGCTTATTGTTGTGTATTAACCCACAGAACAGGATTGCGTAGTTATTATAGAGTATCTAGTCTGTAGGGAAACAATGAAAACCTCTTCAATATATATTTAAAACGCGTAACAACACGATGTAAACACACAGTGTTAAATGTTCTGTACCAAAACATGCACTTACAAAGCAGCTCCTGTACCTGTAAAATCCAGAACTGCATCTTAAAACCTCTTCCTCTAAATTTACTGAATTTCTAAAAAGTTATATTATCACATGAAATGCTGCTTATCTTACCTTTCAATTGAGCACCCTGTTTGCACTGTGTTATTACACTGTTGTAACTACATTATATATCAAGAGATTTGCATTAAATACTAGCACAGCATAATTCTGTAGGTAAAATATTGTAGTTAGTTACACAGGTTAATACACTGGAATAAGGCCCATGTAAAGGGAAAAGTTACCCATGTTTTTCTTTCTTTGACAGTCAAATAACAGAGATGGAATACCTTGATATTAATGCTATTGTTAATGAATGCCTTTGTACAGTAGTGGATAAGAAGCTTTTCATTCTCCTGTTTTGTAACTTATGGTATTTAAATGTAGGTATTATTATTGTATTTAGAGGTATGAGAAGACTGGCAATATTTTTGACTATTTAAAGTAATTTTGAACTCATGATATTAAAGAGGTACCTCAGGCTAATGATGTTCATAGATTGGTGAGACTTGTGTGTTTGCAGGTGAAAGGATTTACCAAACGCTGGTGAAAAAACGATCAGGAGACACACCTGTTGGTGCTTCAGCCAGACTAAATTCTTTGTTGAATTCAAACAAACACAGCCCTACCAGGCTGAGAACACACCTCTGTGAACTGAGAAATGCTATGTTTTATATTCAAATACAGTGACCGCAGAATTCAGTGTGTGCAAATCACTTTTGTTCTGTTTTTTTTTCTTTTTTTTAACAAACACACATTCTTAACTAAATTATTCATCAGTGAAACAGACAGTCTCAGAATTTGCTTCACAAGGTTTTATTCAAATGCAGAGGCAAGGTTGTAAATAAAAAAAGATTTGAATAAATGAAAATGGTAGGACTAAAGGCAGAAAGGTACTGGAACAGTATGTCTATCCACTAATGTGTAAAAGCAAGTGCAACATTTAATAAGTCTGTTGTTTTAGGCAATCAGTCAGAACTCATTATCAGCCATTAACCTGTTTCATCTCTTTTTTTTATTTCTCTACACTGATATTGCACTTCTTAATTGACTGACTGTCGTATTGAGACGGCGGGTCATACAGTCAGCCCATGTGGATAACAGCTCTACATCGGAAATGTTCAGAAGCAAACACATCACGAAACGATTTGGCTGGAAATGCTTTGGAAAAAACGGGATACAAACAAAGCAATGAAACGCAATGTAAAATCACAGGTAGCTGACAAACAAGCTGAGTTAAGGTTATTCATAGATCAGTGTAAAACACATGACAGTGCATTTCTAAGGTCAGTCAGGTGATGAATAGTTGATTCATGGCAAATGTGTCACATTCTGAGTGGAGTTTCCCAAAAGTTTGGAGCGCATTGTTGGTTGTTGTTTGGTGGAGAAACCTAAACCAGAGCACTAACATCTTTTGGGAAATTGCTCCAGTCACTAGTGACATCAAGTCAGGTAAGGTCTGGGTTAGATTTAAGTTAAGAGTCATGTCAGGATTAGATCTCATCTCATGCTACATGATGAGGGTATCATGGAAGAACATTGTGCTGACAGCGACAGAAGATATTTAAAAGTGCCTCAGGTTTGCTCTGCCAGGAAAATCATAAACTCTCTTTAGCACTGAGCTATTTTCACTGTATAATGTGACATATACTTCCATGCTGGTTCTTTCTACATTAGTGTCTCCTTAATGATTAATCCATGAATGGCTCTCATCGCAAGAACAATAGGAAAAGCAAAAATCTTTGCATCAAAGCTGTTTAAGACAGTGGCTGTTCCAGATTGAGAGCTTAGTCTGTGAATCCACATGTTTTCGCTTCATGTTAACATGTATGTTTGTGTGAATTTCTGTGCTGCTAAGCATCCCACTGGTCCTCTCATACCGTTCTTCCATCACACTTCTGTAGGTCCCATTCCACATGTTGTTCAGTGCTTT
Source organism: Chaetodon trifasciatus (assembly GCA_037975065.1). Taxonomy (NCBI): domain Eukaryota; kingdom Metazoa; phylum Chordata; class Actinopteri; order Chaetodontiformes; family Chaetodontidae; genus Chaetodon; species Chaetodon trifasciatus. Next base: position 12,337,165 of record JBBMOE010000008.1, read on the forward strand.
TAAATTTATTCATCGACTACAGATATAATGTTTCACCAGTGATTAAAAAAAACAAAGAAAAAGCTGTTACTGTACAGATAAAGTGATTCAGACGTTGCACTATGCATCATGTAAGTGCTGAGCCGTACCACCTCTGAAAAAAAGAACTTAGGAATAGAGGCTGTGGACTCACTTTGCCACTAAAATCTTTCTGCACACGTTGGCTGTGAGTTTAGTGCACGAGTCCATGTGTGCATGAGTATGTTTTCACATCCAACACTGTGAGTAACAGACCTCCTGCTGTGTGCTTCTGCCCACCGAGTGCGGAGAAAGGAATTAGAAAAGATGCAATAGAGGAGAGGAGAGAAAGTGAATAAGATAGCAGGAGAAACCGCATCAATCACGAGCTTCTGCTCCACCGCCCACAGCGACTCCCTACAGTGCTGAGAGAATCTAACCTCCCACAAACCATCCATCATTCAAACAAGCGTAACCAGTTTCACAGCTCTGCCGTGACTATCCCACATACAAAGTTCGGGAATCACCAACCAAGTCTGCCCACACTTCACAAAGAGTCCTGACCTCCACCTCGCTTAAGAAACTCTGCAGCTCTGCCGATGACCCTTCCCTTCATCTAATCATCTACTACTCCAGGTGACCAACTTTTTCTGTTGTTGAGATGTGGCATCAAATGATAAACCTTTCATGACTCTCCATATCTCCCACCAGCCTGGCCATATGCTGCAGTCGAACAGATGAGTCAATGCATGTTCCCAAAGAGGGGGTGAGAGTTGGGGGTGGTGAAGGCTGGAAGAGGACAGGAGCGGGGGAGGGGCACGAATCTGTTGTGACAGACTAAAAGATTTACAGTCTTTGTACAGTGTCAGATTAGACAATCAGGACCCCTCATGTGACAGGGCAAAACCAGCTGTGCAGCATAGTGTGGCTCAGTCATGGTAAACTGGTTGAGAAGAGAGAGTCAACAGAGGTGATGGTTTACAATCTGGACTGTAAATCCAGTTCAGATCTCAGCAGTATCTTCTATTGGTTTTTCAGTCTCCCACATGACCCCAAACTATCAACCATACACATTACATTTTTATTACAGTTACAGTTTCTCATTTCTAATGCTTTGGAGCGAGTGGGAGAAAAATCACACACTTCACAGCACTAATAGCTTTCAGTGCAGTTTTTTTTGTGTAAAATGTGATGTGTGCTGTCTCTGAATGTTAATGTAGCCACAAAGGGCCAGTGCAGAGCTTTTCAATGGTACAACTGAAAAAAATAAAAAACAAACATGGCATCATTACAATCTGATTACAGTACAGGAATCCACATTAGCATAAAGTAAAAATAAAAACACAAAAACATGTTCTCAGTGATGGTGAATGTAGTGTGAGAAACAAATGAACAGGTTGACCACAGACCTTTGGAGCATTTGTTGAGTTGGTGATATTCATTATGATTCAGGCCCTGGCATAGTCACTAGGTACATGTGTGACTGGGCTATGTGTGCATAAGCGTAAATGAATGAGTATGTGTGTCTATGTGTTTGTGCATGTGTGTGTGTACAGTACAGCGCAGCATTTTGCAGTACAGTACAGTACAGTGTCTGCAGTGCCAGAGGGTGCATCTGTGTATGTATTATGTGTTGCATCTGCGCAGAACCCTAGCTGTCCCAGTCAGGCCCGGCCAACCCTTCATCATCTGAGTCAGACTCAGGTGAGGCCTCTTTGATGCGGCGCAGTGCCTCATGGATGCTCCTCGTCAGGGGGTCGGTGGAGGCCAGGAGATCTTTCTGGTCCTTTCTCTCTTTCCTGGGGACGCGTCTCAGTTTGACCCCCTTGCGAATCTGAACCAGGATGCTGTTGGGATCATCGTCACCCTTAGCCGGAGGCAGGGGCCGCTGGTCAACCTTCCTCAGGTGGAAGCTGCCTCTCTTCAGGGAGGCTAACACCTCGTCCATGGGCGAGCTCACTACACACAGGAAGAGAAGAGGAAGATGCACTGTGATTGGCTACTGTAACTGGCTAATCTATTAGAGCCTGCTATTGTATGAAATGGTTTCAGTACCTCTTCTGCTGTGAGAGTCAAACTCTGGAGTCTTCCTCAGTTTTTTCCTGGCGCTCACCAGTTGGTTGCTGTCAAAGAAGCGAGGGATAAATGGACCGAGTGGGGAGAGGGAGAGCTCTTCTGCTGCACTCTTCCCCTCAACCTTCTGCCCATGCCGACCCGGACTCCCAGAGGGAGACAACTCCTCCTTTATTGGCAAAGGAGGTGGAGGGGGAGGTGGAGGAGGAGGGGAAATAGGGGATGCCAGTAGTGAGGACAGGGAGCAGGGAGAGCAAGAGGAGTCTGCAGGACTGGGTACAGGTAACGGAGGAAGGGATGCTGTGAGGGATGTGATGGGCTGAGTGGTGAGCGTGGAGCTGGGGCTGGGGTCTGTCTGCACACTGGTAGTGAGACACAGAGGCTGGCCCTGCGTCTGGACGCAGAAAGAGTCCACATGCTCCTCCCTCTCACTCACGCTACTCATTTCCGTGCTCCTTCCACGGTCTCTTCTTCTGGTATGAGACACACGTAGTCGAGTGGACTTCAGAATCACCTGCCCTGGGTACCGCTAGAGAAGAAGACACAGAGGACAGAAATCAGCGACAAACAAACTTGAATTACTGCCTCAAGGTTGTGTGCAATGATCTATACAATCAACACAGTTTCAAGGCGGAAACCAAAGATTAGTGTCACCAATTTGGTATCTGGCCAAATGTGAAATATGGTCACAATCTCCACTTCTGTTCCAGAGTCACGGTGTTGAATCATGGTCAGAAAAGTGTGTGAATTCCCCAATGTCATTCCTGAGATATTGCGCTCACGATGTACGTACAGACAACCCAAAAACATAATGCTTCTAGCCATGGCTGTCACTGGCGTGAAGGTGAGATATTTACATTAAAGGAGGGCACATACCTGCTTGAAAGTACGTAGTCTGTCCAGGGTTCTCTGTCTCTCCTGACTAACTCTGCTGTTCTTCCTCTCCTCATCTTCCTCTTCTTCATTTTTCAGCTGAAAAAGTTAGAGGTTGACAGGAGGAGAGACTTACTGACAATGCTTTCCAGGTGTACAGTCACATCATTCTAAAAAAAGCATCTACCTGTAAGACCTGGTGGGCTATAGAGTCCTTGAGGATGGTTTGACGTTTCTGCTGTTTCTGAGCGTGGTTGGACACACAGATCTCCTGGAGGAAAGCGAGAGAAATAGAATATAACACGAGGTACACAGAATCATGCATAACAATAACACAACAACAAAACCTTGTAGGTCAGTGTCATATATGATATTTGAACGTATATCAGTTTGGAACTATTTATTACCATGTGCCTTTATAATTTGTTGTAGGTGAGTCTTTTAATAATTAGATATCTATATTTATGAGTGTTTACATTTTTACCATGTGAACAAATTTAAATTTAAATGCACAGTTTTCACTACTTCCTGATGAAATATGTTTCTGGAATAACAGAAGAGATAAACAGTAAACAGTTGGAAATGAAGCCCAATCAAACACAATGCAAAACACACACTCCACTGTATGCAATTAATAATATGCACTAACAATACCTAGGATCCGGGATACACTTCAGGAGTAAAAACAAGTGTGACTGTGAGTAAGGTGTACATACCCTTTTGTTCCTCAGATAGGAGCGCTTGGCAGTGATGCGCCCCCTTCTTGCCTCTAGCTGTCGAGCGCTGACCTGAAGTCTGTGCAGCTCTTCCCTCTCAGCGGTGTCGTCCTCTGTGATATCATCCGCACTTTCAAAAGTGTCGTAGTACACCACCTCATCCTGACGCTCTGAAAACACACATACATATTGTGACTTATGTGTTATGTAGGTGCAGATCTGTTGTGTGTTTTTTTGAACTTGTACTTAAGTAAATGTACTTACTTACATTCCACTGTTGCTTAAAAAATAAATAATGCATCTTAAGATACCTGTCATCTGTCTGCGAACGCTGTCCAGTTGAGCGGTGAGGAGCAGCTCTTCACACTGTAGTATCTCAGCCTGGATGTCATACAGTTGGAGCTGGAGCTCATAGTACTGTGTCTCCATGTGGTCTAAGAGGGCCATGGCATCCTCACTGCTACACAGACTCTGCATCTGAGAGGACGAGACCAAAAAAGAAAGTCACAAAACATCTGTTGGTGCACTGCTGCACGTGTATGCCTATGCGAATGTGTTTGGTGTGGTGTTGAGTGTTACTACCACACCTCCTCTCGAAGTGTGTGTTTCCTCTGGTCCAGAGAGATCTCCCTGGCTCTCTGGAGCTGCAGAGTTTCCTTTGCGACAGAGTAGCGAAGTCTCTCCATGCGCTCCACTGCCGCTGTCCATGAAGATTTACCAAACCTACGCTGGTCCACCTTCATGCGCTCATACACCCCTACACAAACACACAGACACGCACACAAACAAATGTTGGCAGTGAAACTTCCACACAGTTAGAAGTGGCGTGCACTCACGTGAAAATGAGTCACAAGCACGCTCAAATAACTTTCTCCTCTCCTCTTGGCATGTCACCCACTCCCTCTTTTAAAGTAAAGTCTCTCACTTCAGTCTCTCAGGAGTAAAGCTTTATTACAATAATGTAGAGGGCGACATCTACTGGCCACACTTGGACATTACAGCTTCTCTCATTCCAATTTCCATTTCAAGCTCCCAATTTATTTGATTTATTTGAATTTTGATCTAATAAGTGTCAGATAATAAATGGACCAGTCAGTAGTGGAGAAGAAGTGGGATAAGTGGAGACATACTGTGGAGCAATTCTGGACGGACACACTCTGCTGGCAGAGCTGTCTGATCAATAGGCTGTCCTTGTTTCCTCTTGTCCCTGTCAAAGCATGTCTGTCTGCAATGCCTCATTAATACCAAGTCACATTAGCCCTGGCGTTCAAAACCACACACAGGTCAATAGCAGGACACTGCCTCCACTGTGTGTGTGTGTGTGTGTGTGGGCGGGGGTGGGGGTGGGGGGGTATTATTGAAAGTCATTCCTCTGCTGCTTTATTGGCTTGACATTGGCAGTGACATTGATGGCATGCTGTACCTTTCTGTGCTCTGGCAGTGATCTCAAAGTACTTTACAGTAAACTCCTGGATGTTGAGGACTGCTTCCTGAGCTTTCTTCTGCCAGTCAAAGTCCTCCTTCTTCAGAGCGTCAATCCGCCTTGGGCCCATGTAGTCATTGTCCATGGAAATCTGTTGAGAGAGGATGAACATATTTTTGTTAGCGAGACCAAAAATGATGGGCTTTAATGAGGGAGTAAGAAAAAGATAAATCTTGTGAGAAATCAAGTCCAAAGAAAGAGTTAGGAGATGAACGCATTATTAAATAGTACGCTATTGTTCTGGAGATCATGGGATATAATTGGTTTCGTCTGAGGTGAAAAAGATAAAGCATGGCTGTTACTGTGTTCACAGTACAGTCTCACTAATTCTGGTGAGTTAGTGTCACGTTCATAAATGTCTGTACGCAGAAGATAACACTGCTTCATTCTCATTTGAGATTCAGAGGTTGGTTTGAACCCCAAATGTCAAACATTACTGCCACTTAGTTCCAAGGGTGAATGGCCTTAACAAAAAAGGAAAAACAAAACGACAGTTGTCCTAATTGTACTCATTCAGTCATTAGGTTGTGGTATACATGGCAGTGCAGTGAATACAGTCTACACATGATGCACAGAAAGACTGTCTGACTGAAGCAGCTGCATGCTATCTGTCTCAGTGGGTTCATCACAGACAGCAAGCCTGGAGAGGGAGCTACTATCCCATACATGGAAGCACTGGCAATATGTGGTATTTTGCATGTATGTATACGTGACCATGCACACAATCAAACACACACGCTCACACCTGTGCAAACAAATCTCTTTATACAAATCCATTTTCCGCTCTGTTTTTACTTGCACAGCATCCCAACTTTAATGGAGTCTGGGTTACAGATAGAATGTAAGAATTAAAAGAGAAAATTAAGAACTGAAAACTGTAGAATGTCTTAAAGGATAAAGGTAAGAATAAAGTAATAATGATTTCACTGGTTTATTCAATTAAACCTGTAAAACCAGGAATATTTCGGCAGTACGCACACACTGTATCTCTTAATTAGCACATCGTAAAACCATCTGAAGAGAGTTGTAGATCATAATGGTAACACGGCATTCCTCTGTCTCTGCTAACCAAGCGCAGTGAAGATACTGAACAAATATCTGAAAAACTAAATACCAGATGAGGAAAACAAAAGTGCACATGCAGCACAAAGAAGAAAAGCGGCAGCAAAGCTTGGAGAGCTACATCTCTGCCTGACCCCGAGTAACCTCACTGCACCTCAGCTCACACTGCACGACTCAGCAGTGCACCAGTATCATTTACCACTGCAATTTCCTGCTGTCGGACTGCCAGCGCTCATTCCTTTGATTTTATTTCTGCATTCCTATACATAGTGTAATTTCAGAGCTGCTGGCTTAACATCCGATGGTTTGCGTTACTGTAAATCTTTGTGGAGAGACTTTTTACATGAAAACCTACCATCTAAAAGTTTACTTTAAAAAACATATCTCAACTATTTAGATATACTGCATGGCCTTGTTTTGCCTTCGTCAGTGCACAAGATTCTTTGTTAATCTTAGTTTGTTATCGACATTTCATCTTGTTGTGTGACTGGAGCCACTGACAGCGGGGAATCCTCCTCCTCCTCCTCTTCTTAATTTGTATTCAATGAGCATTTTAATTTGTGAAAACCACCACATTTTTTACACAGTGACTGTTTTCCAGCTCACACACTTCAGTAGTCTTTTTTCCTGTAACCTTTCCTCTGCGTATATTACGTCATACTTTTTCACTTACTGGATTTGTTTAAAAGACATTTTGATACAACAGTGACAAAAATGCATCACACAGCAAAAATGCAGTGTTTCCTGTTTTCTTCTCACACTGAAAAATATAAAAAAAAATTATGAAAACAACAGATTTTGTTCCATCTTAGGTTACAGTGAAACAAGTATAAGGTATCAATGCAGTTAAGACACACTGAGACTCACCTTATTGTGTGATAATTTAGTCAAATCAAATGAACTGATGCTTCTCGTCATACTGTACACTGTCACTCTTTACACACTCTCACTCTGACTGATTTCTTTTCAGCAAATCCAGACAACCCAGAAGTCGTCCAGTCATATCTTTTTGTTAAGTTGTTGACAAAATGAGAAATTACTGACATATCTCAGGGAGAACTTGCTTTGAAAGTTACAATCAAGATTGCAAATATATCATTGTTCAACCTTGTTATTCTTGTCTGGATATTGAGGACAAACTGTCTAAATGTAAAAGGTTTCACTGAGCAGCAGCTAATATGTGCAGGCTTTACAGCTGAATCAGTGTCTACATTTCTCTGTTTAATTGATTTCCAAGGTGCGACTGAGTTAGTAGGCTATGGGCAGGTAAAGGGCAGAGAAAAAGACAAACAAACCCACTGCTATGGAAATTCAGACGGTGAAACCATGCTGTTTCAGAGTCACAGACACTGCAGGCTATATATAGAACCGGAAGTGTTGGTTCAACACGCCTTCTCCCCTCCCCACACATGTAGGTGGTTCCATGGTGTAATGGTTAGCACTCTGGACTCTGAATCCAGCGATCCGAGTTCAAATCTCGGTGGGACCTGCAACTTTTCCAAGTTCCAACTCCTCCTCCTTTCTGGCACATGTTTGTGAGTGACTTCAGGTACTTCAGTAAAAATCAAAGCTAAAGACTGCGACTGAAGCAAATCATTTGTGAAAAGCAAACACAGCTGACTGTCAACTTTGACATATTCCTAAGAAAGTGGGTCAAACTTGGTGTAACTTCCTGGTCTGTAAGAGAAAAGTGAGAGTTACATGTACAGTATACATATTGTCTAGTGTAGAATCTAAATACTACTAACTCTGCAGGACAGAAAGGATGCCTGCAGTACTGTAAGGTACAAAGTAAAGGACATACTACATACATCCTTCAAATGAATGAAAAAAAATCAGCACTACAGGCTCTGTATCTTATCACCATGGCCTATTTAATTATCCCAGCATAACAAGAGATTTTGTTCAATTATGTAAGCCAAAGACAAGAGAACATCATCATGTATTAAGGATCTGATTTGTTCCTAATTAAACTGTTTTTGTCTGTTTGATTATAGCACCCATTTGAATGCAACACAAACTTGTGCATTTAGTCTACAGTTCAGATGTTAATGTTTCATGTTTGATAAAAACAAGAAATTTAATCGAGCACAGTTTCTGTTTCAATTAAAAAAAACAAGTGGTGGAAATAAACTTTTGTCAAAATACCTTCACACGTGAAATCACACTGGAAACTGTTTGTTTGATAAAGGACGGACAACGCCTCACTTGCGTTCCTGTCTTAAGAAGACACAGAAGATCGTCACCTCCCCTGAGGAGCTGGAATATTTATTCAGCCACACCTAAAACAGAAAGTTCCCTAACCTTCCCTCCATTTTTCCTTCCCTGCTGCATGCTTACTGAACCCGGTGTGTCAGCATCAGCCTGTACCCGCAGTAAACCTATAGGGCCACACACAACATGACTTATTCATGTCTCTGTGAGACTGCAGGAAATTGGAGATCCATGGAGCTCCATTCCACCCACAGACACTCAATCCCCAACTGCCACATCCCACAAATGTTCCAGATAATAAGGACAAGGACAAAACTGACAGGATGGTGTTTCTTCCCAAGGTTGGGAAAAGCTGTGTGCTTACATTGTGTGTCTGTTTGCTTCTTTATTGATGTATGTTGTGTAGTAATGTGATGTTGAAATCTTTTTTTTACTAACGTGCTGTGTGTGAGTCAGTGAGCTAAATATAAATGTGTCATCAGCACCGCAATAATTGAACAAAGTCTTTCCACCATTTATCCATTCAACAGCCTTCATCTTCTTTTTGCAATTAGATGCATCTCACCACCATGCCACTGCTTTACTAACCATGAGGCATCTCGTCAGAATGTGCAAGAGAATTCATTTTGCATAATACATCACAGCCAAACATGCACATACACACTGACGCACACAGAAGAGCCTATTTTAAGAGACATGAGAATTTCCTGTGACCATCCATTGTGTTTTATGACTGTGCCATGTTGGTGCTTGTAGAGAAACACAGAAATGCATCACTGAACCTAGATCCATTTGCATAGTAGTCGGCTTCCCACATGTGCTAGTTAAGCATAGCTGCTGACTAACTCCCCAGAGTCAGAAAAAACGGTTCACATGATCTATAATAATAAGCTGAAACTACCAAAAACAACACGGAAAACACAAACTTTTTAGTCACGTTGTGGTCCTTTTCTCCTGTCTGGATGTCATCATTACTATACACCACTTTTTCACAACTAAAATCAGCTGGACATTTGTGTGTGTGTGTACACTGTGTACTTGTCAGTAGAAAACTGTGACTCAAAAAGTTGAGGATGCTTGGCAGAATGCCAAAGAGGTTTTGGCAAATTACTGGGTCAATGGATTTGGGCCCAAACTCTGCAAAAACCTAGCTTTCATGAGACAAATCCACCCAAAATATGGAGGACAATTCGCTGTGGAGCTGCCTCTGAATGCTTGTACACACATGTATATACACTTGACTGCAAACTTTAGCTGGCGCGCCCACTGTTACCTTGATCTGTTGTCTGCGTAGCATTGCCAGTTCCCTCATGTCTCTGAAGGGCTGCAGCAGGTACTGGTACAGCTGTGTGGAGGCCTCCAGCAGGCCTCCATAGGCCTGATCTTCCTCATCATATAGCTCCAACAGCTCCACCATACTGTCCATGGTCTTGTGTTTCTCCAGCAGCTGCATCACATGCACACACAGGAAGCTCATTTTATCATTGTCAACATACAAACAACATTCAATATCAGATTATCGGAACAGAAAAATATGTATAGCAAATCACAGATCAGCTGCAGAGAGCACACATACTTTAAGTGGCTGTAATGTAATCTGTAGATAACATGTATTTCCAATTGTCTGTTATCCATATAATAGTGTGATAACAGTGTCAGAAAGTCAGTTATCCCATCGGAAGCATACAAAGAACATACTTGAGAAGAACTTAAATACATCTTTTAGTGTCGTTCAGCGGTGAAAGGAAATTTGCACCGCACTCTGAGATGAAGAGGATGTATAACTGTAAATAATAGGAGTATATCTGAGTGCAGTCTCAGTGCACAGACCGTGGCTGAGTGAGCAGAGTCCTCTCTGCTGCTGGGAATAAGATCAATACACACACATTTTTGCTGGACTGAACAATCCTGTAGGCTACCAGCAAGCACTGAAATAGCCATTAACTCTGCCCTCAAATGGAGTGGGAGGATCAATAGGCCAGTGTGTGTGTGTGTGTGTGTGTGTGTGTGTGTGTGTGTGTGAATAAGATCCTATGACACAACAAACTGCGACCGTGTTCAAATGAACTAGAGCATCTGCAATGATAAAGAGCTAAATAAGATCAGCAGCTCTTCCTCCCTTTTCAGGATGATTGCACATACTGTAGGTGCAAAGCAGAAATCCCATAGAGTGACAGACACTTACTAAAACAGTTGTTACAAATGAGCTCGGGCTGGTTGGCATTCATGCAGCGAGACTGATGGCTCTGCTGTTTGAGGTATTTTTGCTCAGGAAGGGCAGTGAGGCAAAGCTTCCCGTGTCTGGTTTTCTGTCTTTTTTATTCTGGGTGTGTGTTCATATTTCTGAAAATGTGAAAATGGGAGTGGGTGTGGGACTGACTGGGTGGAATGACATGTGGGTCACTCGTCTATGCTACTTGCAGCCTTTTTTTCACCGCCAAAAGCGGAGCAGAGGGGAAATGCCTTGGCCAGAAAATCCACACAAACACATCAGTATGAATGGATTTAATCTCTTCACTCTTGAACATTGAATGCAGATATGAAACTGCATTTTCTCGGCTCTTACTGCGTGTATTTGAAAAATATTTATTGCATAAACATAGGTGACACTCAAACTTGATGTACCAGCCAGCATAATGGTCGGGAGTAACGTTGTGATGCCAATAATGGCAAACTCCTCCATTAATGTGCTCCCTCTCACCTGGTCTCCCATAGGACTTCTCGCTCTGTCTGACTCCATAAGTCAAGGCTACATAAAACTTATGCTATTGATTAGTAGGACAACGTGAGAGCCGGTGAGTATCAACGTAATGTCTGTTTAAATTAAGAGCAGTTAATCAATCACTCTCTTCTGCTGGTGTGTAAGAGGAGCAGGCCTGGAGCGTTCACAGTGTCTGGGTTATGTCTCCGCTGTGTCCAGTCAAAGACACAAAGCAGAACAATTTAAATACTGGTTCCAGTGTTTAATTATATCACATAAATTCAAAAGTGTTTCACAGAAATGTTTATTAATGTTGGAGCTTCAACACATCTGTGACGACTCTCTGAGCAGGCCTCTCCCTCCAGGAGCCCTGTGGGTGGAGTTGGGTCATTGAGACAAGTCAGACAGTAAATAGAATTAGGAAATAGGAGCTTAGGCACTGTTGTGACATCTCTAATTTTGCTATTGTGCATGTCCAGTACATTAATTTGTGTTTACATCGTGGGTTTGTGATCTTAAACATAAATGGCTAAAACTGTAGCATTGCTGCCCTTTGTCTGCACTTGTTATGTTACATTGTCCAGCTTGGTTGAGCATGGCATGCCTCAAGCTGGCTCGGCACGTGGTTGAATTTGGTTTAGAAAGTGAGGAACTAGAATATTCATGTTGAGGGAGTTGTTACCATGTTCTCTGAAACTTGGTCAAGTAGCTTTGGTAGCTCTTTCTTTGGTTTTGACTGTATGTGCTTTGTGGTAGCTTGATTTCCTCTCTGTATTATGCATCTTGGGACAACTTGGCTGGCTATTGAGCCTTTATTTAGAGGGACCTTTGGATATGCTTCTTTGGTTTGGCAGTGACAATTCCAGTTTGTGTGCATTTGGTAGCTGAGATTTTGTTTGGTTTTTGTTTTGCCTGTGTTCCTGCAAAAAAATGTTAAGTTTTTGAAATTGTGATATTCTGAACAATAAAGACTCAGCTTTATATCTACAGCAGAACATGGAGACCACCACGTTGCACCACCATGCTTTTAAAGTGGTGCGGACCAGACAAACCAAACACTGGCTCTAGAAAGCACCTTTACCATTTTTCATATTTTTTTCTGAGGGTCTCCTACAACCTTGGAAGGGGAAGGTGACGTGGGAAGTATTCAGTTGGTTGCAATAGTTTATTATGGTAAGTCTCCAGGAAATTTAAGTGAAGAATGTAAGTATGTGATTCCCCCAAAGTGACCTAGGCACTGCAACTTTGTGCATGTGTGCGTGCACTTGGCTCTCTCAGCTGTGTAAGCAGCAGAAAGCAGCCATGCTGAGGATATAATATTCCTTGGAGGACTTATTTACAGTCACAAGCTAATTTTACAAATTATTGTACTCCATAGCCACTAAGATTTGTTTAACTGTTCTCAACATCCTTCTGCCATTGGAATGAAAGACTAATGGAAGAACCTTGCCTGTCTGCTGTGCAGTTGCTGTAGAACATGTCTGTGTGTTTCTGTCTCATGCTTATGAAGGTTAGGGTGAGATTGGAGGTTGCTTTGTTTTATACTGCAACTTCTGGTGGCTTCTTTGTCTCACAGACCTCAATTCCTTTCATGTTTTAGGTATCTAATATATGTATTAGAAAGAAATAAGAAGAAATTCTTACCATCTTAGTCTAAGACAGATCCCAAATAAAGACATATGCATTTAAAATGATGCTCAGTATCATAGTTCATTCATTTTTCTGCTGACCTTTTCTGTAGACTCCATTGTTTTGCACTTACATTGTATGCAATTTATTAAATATGTCTATTAAATGTCTACCTCAGTTCGAGTGCATCACACTTTTCTACCATCCTCTCTTCCATTTTGGTATGGCACAGCCTCAAGCAATGCAGTTGGTCAGCGCAGCAGAAAGACTGTGACTCGGCATCATTGGTGAATGTGAGTTACAGAGAAAACCTATGCGCAGGCTTAGCTGGTATAATTGGTGATTAACTCTCACCTCTTGCAGATGTTTTGTTGCACGGTTGAGCGCCTCCTCGTACCCGGACTGCCTCAGCTCGCTCAGGCTCTCATAGTACTCATCTGGATCGTCGTTTTCCGTAAACAGAACCTGCGAAAGGATCTTCCATCCGCACGTATCGAGCGCATGGCCCAGGTACACCTGTAAACTGTAGCAAAGCTCATCCATTTCGGTCTCGGACACTTCCGCCGGGCCGAACAGCACAGTCCACATCCCGGCTGGCTCCTCCGGAAACACCGGGAGGCAGGGCTCCAGGTCCGAGTTCACCGAGCACAGCTGCTGGTGGATTGCCCGGAGGTCCTGGAAGGAGAAGAGTCCGGCCCAGCTGCAGTCCTCCCTGCTCAGACTATCCAGTTCCTCCAGGTCCAAGCTGTCCAGTGATGGAGACAGCTGGTCCTCCTTTGGTGACTTCAACACCTCAATATCAGGACTAACAGGAGAAGCTGCAGATTTGATCACAGTCTGGATTTTGACAGGACTTGGTTTTGTCGCGATCACAGACTTGGCTTTAGGGCTGCAGCCTTTATCCACAGCCACCCTGGCTCCTTTGCTAGGGCTCCGAGATACTTTATCCCTGACAGGACTTTCAGGCCATTTTGTTTTGTCCCCATCCAGCCTAGTCGCCTCCACCGGAGGGTCCCTGCCAAAGCTTCTCCTCTGCACGGTCCTGTTATGACACGTAATGGCAAATTTACCCTCCACTTCATTCCAGGCGACGATAAAAACAAATTTATGCTTTTCCTTCTCTTCAAACGCATTCGGGCGCACGGCAACCCACCCC